>OW679203.1:91365613-91485142 GCA_940337035.1 Agriotes lineatus
TGATTCACCTGGAGCTTTAAATCTAGCTTTCTACTTAATTAAATCATATAGAGTATTTTACTTGGAACTATAAAACTGGTTTTACTAATTAACTAAGTGCAATATTCATGTGGAGATTTAAAGATAGCGTCGCTAATTAGCTAAATGGTATAGAATGATCCATCTGGAATTTTATAGCTTGCAGATTAGAACAATTCTATAAAATAAGCCACCTGGAACTGTGTACCTAGTTTTATTAATCAGTAGATCATACAGAATTATTAACCCGGAGTCTTATAGCCAGTTTTAACAATTAATTAAACCCTATAGAGCAAGTCACCTGGAGTTGTTTAGCTAGCTTTACTCGTTAATTAAGCCCTATAGAATGACTTACCTGAAATATTAGAGATACCCACTTTTACGAATTCTAGAGAAGTCACTTAAAATTACATACCTAATTTTACAAATGAATTAAATCCCATAAAATGATTTACGTGGAGTTTTACAGCTAGCTTTACTAATTAATTAAAGTCTATAGTATTACTCACCTAGAACTGTATAGCTGGTTTTAATAATTTATTAACTTCTACAAATGGGATAACTAAATTTCAACTACTTACTTAAAAATAGCTAGACTGTTTAGAACTGTCTGAATTACTGACAGTTCATTATTTATAAATATACTGTGGTGCTATTAATTGCTTCTTTAAATAACATTACTCTAATTCGGCTCTAGCTATCTCTCTTTCGTAAATTTTCTTGGCTAATATCTTTTATTCTACTCATTATAATTAATTATTACTCTCAATCTATAGGGTTAGGTCTCTACATCCAAAATTAAACTGCTACTTTAATAATAATAATCTTCTACAATTCGGTTAAACAATTATTTGTCCGCAGTTTGTATGCTCTCTATTTAACTGACAGGAAATTAATCTTTGATATTTCTACCTGATGGGACCGACATTAATTCCAAGATGGTTCCCTGGTGTTGAAAATAAGTAACAAAGCTCTGTGTTCTATTTAAATTGTTTATGTTCACGCAGTGAACGCTGTTTCTATGCGAGAAAAAATTTAAAGTAAAGACGCTACTACCGGAAGTTAAACGCAAACCGACGCTATTCGAACAGAATCGCAAAAAGACTTTTTAGCTGACTAAATCTAACCTTTATATGGCTTCTAAGATAATCTCGGGGTACTTGGAGCCTCGATGAAGGTCCCACGATGCTCTGGACAGGAAATCGTTGCCAGCCTGCTGTTAGCAAGGCACGAATCGGCTCTCGTTTTCTACCTCGATGTCAGCTGCAACTTGGATCGCTTTTGGATGGCCTTCGCTGAACCCGGGCGTCTACTACAGAGCTCTGGTGCACCACACGTACACTGCTCCCTTATGGACTTTGTACACGCACTATAAAACTGACTGAATCTTCGTAAAACCACTTTAAAATACTCTGGTTTGCACTTGGCCAATAGATGTCTCGTTCTATCTGTTACGGAAGCTTAATACAAAGGACAACTTCCCAAATCACCGTGGGCACAATCTCTCAATAAAAGCACAATTTTTTGGTAAACTTATATATACTCCTGGACAAAATTAACGCACCATAGAAATATATTCTGAAAACTAAATTTTTCATATTATTATAAGTGTTAGAGCATCGCAATAGTAAAAAGACTATTATAAAGGCTTTTTGGAAATTCATTCTGCATTTGAAGAAAAACAGGAAAATTTTATAACTTATAATAATATGAAAAATTTAGTTTTCAGAATATGTCCTTTGTCATGCTTTAATTTTGCCCAGAAGTATCTATATTTTAATAACACATAAAATATAATTTATTAGGGGAGCTTAGCGACACACAACTGAACTCTTGAAGAAGCTCCCCCAATTGTCTTGTTTACCGTTTTGTTTTAGTTGCATGAAATGTCAAGCCTACTTTGATTTTAATTTGTTTTTTTACACAAAAATAATGCTATTCTAGAAATATCATACTATCAATTATTTACAAGGCCTACGATATTTTATAACAAATTTGAACTGTAAATTATTACATCTTCTGAACATTTTTACAATTAATATCTGTATTGTTGGTTATGTTATAAATATATAAATTATTAATAATTATTATATTACATGTAAGGCTACTAAAATGTGATCATAGCAATATTAATGAAATTATATTAATTAGTTAATGCCCCGTCCAACTGTATCTCAACTTGCCTCCATGTTTTATTACTTCCACAGCACTAGAACGTTGAAGGCGACTGGAGCTACATCGTAGTCTAAGGTTTTTACCTTAAATTAATGTGACAATTCTGAAATGTTGCTTCATCTTCCGTTTTGCGAATGAATGTCAAGTGAATCAATGGTGTAATAAGCAGCTTTCGCAGTAGTTTATTTCTTTAACCGCCTGGAGTATTTTTATAGAAATATCATACTCTAAAATAATTAAAATTATTGATAAGTTAAATGGCACATTCAAATTAATTTGTCTTGCAACTGGCGTTTGCGACAGAGGGCTAAGATTAATCTGATTATTTAATTATATTCGATAAAATGTAGTACTAGTTCAAGCTTCAACCAAACTTTTTACTGGAAAACAATGGACAAGTTCACCCAATAGAGCTAATTAATTCAGTATTTGAGGTAAGTAGACAAGCAGCGATAGCATATCAAGCCTAAAGGGGAGTTTGCTAATTAATTAGGTTTGATAGAAGGAAATAACTGGAGCGTATTAATGTTATAGTTGCTACTAGAATAGTAATTTAAATCATTCCTGGGTATTGTCTAAATTAATTAATTGATTTTTCGTATTCTAACTGCCCTGTGCTACAGTTCGTTCCCGCAGCAGGGCAAAGAGGCTGAAATCAGGATGACTTCGTTTGATCCAATTTATTGTATCATTAATAACCTTGCCAACAGTTGTTTCTGCAACAACACAAGAGGCAATTCAAATTCAACTAATTAAACAAATTAACTAGGAACTTGGGCGCAAGGTGACCCGGTAATTAATAATTTTTCTATTTAAACTGCAGCAAGATGAGATAACTCAAGCTAGTTGTACTAATTAATTAGTTTTTGTAAGCTAGGTAAAACTAGCGAAATTACATTCTAGGCTTGTTTAATTTCATTCACTCAATTTAAGTAACTTTATTACGGTAAGAGCTTAAACTTATAAGTTCTGAAATACCTGATTGTGTTAATAGAATAAATACACTGAATCCTTATAAATGAATTAAGTAGTAAGTATTACTGAGTACCTAGCTTCTGGATGAGTTAATATCAAATTGTTTTTAAATGCTTACGTAAACATTTCTACAACTCGCAAGCCATTCATGTTAAGATAATCGAATTAATTACAACTAATTAGCTACGTCTCTTTGGACATTGCTTCAAACGATGATGACTGTAATAAATTATGTCAACATGATCGATTGGAGGAATGAGCATTCGAAATTAATGAATTAACTCAACATTTATTCGGTTCATCTCTCCGCGTACTCGCAAAGTTGTCATAATTGCAATTGATTAATTGCATCGGCAGCGAGTTACTTAAACCTGTAACGGATCACCACGTGTTAAGCTAATTGTGTGGACGACGTCTAAATTGAGACTGAATTTTACGCTCCTTTATAATAACTTACTTGTAGTAAAGCTAGTTAGTTACTTTTGGTAAGGCACATTAGCCAAATTAGAGTTAAATAATTTTAATTACTGAATTGCCTATTAAATATGTTTTAAAAAATTGCCAGTAGTATTTTAAAAGTATGCTAATATTTATAATCAATTAATTACATGCACCATAAGTACTTACACATATAACAATCACTAACTGTATTCGTGAACTATTCCTAATTGTTGCGTTAAATATTAGATGTCTAAATATATACACGCAGAAATTGTAGATATGTTTGGAATTTCTAATTTAATTAGTTATACTCATTTCGTATATTTCCCTTACTAAATACCTATCGGCTTATTAAGATCGTAGGTGTAAAGGTAATTGCAACTTTGCATTTCCTTATCAGTAGAAGTGAATCCAAGACGTTGGATAATCATATAAATTGATTAGAGCACCTTTCACATCCAAATTACAGGCTGCTAAAAGGCACCGATTACCTTAAGTGCCTCCAACGTAAAGGGTCTTAAACCCAAATTAAAATAGTTAATCATGCACGCTATATTTACATTCCACTATTCGATTAACGATTTTATTGGCGAATAAGTTATAGTCGGCGAAATGGATTAATTAATTTGAGGCCTTTTATTGCTAAATCAAATTTTATACAGGGGCCGCCACTGATGCAGGAAAAGTTGAGTTTTAAGTACGACATTAATTAATAAGTCTTGAGGTAATTACTAAATTGCTATATGATTATAGAGCACTGGCCTGGAATGTGACGTTAGACAAATTGATTAATTTCAGGTTCTAGTAATTATTCCTTTTGTGCTGTTTTTGACAGAGGCATTTGTTTGGTGATATTATAATAACCGTTAGTTTTTAATATCAACATTTAATCTTAATTACACAATAATCGATTTCTAGCATTTTTAATAAATGTCCATTAATTTCCAATTAATTTTTTACAGTAAAAGATGTATGTGGCAATTTTCTGTAGGGTTCTATGACGCTAAGTGGAGATTCGTGCTTTAGTAAGAAGAAATACAAATTAATCAGTGAAATGTGATTGCATATTATTTATAAATTTACATAGATAAGAAACAGCAGCAGCAAAAATAAAAAAGAAGTCATAAATATAAACAGTTCAAGCGTGAGCAGCATAGTAGATAATATGGAAAAGCAACAGGTAGACAATTCACGCATAGCGGAAACGAAGAAGAAGGGATTAACGACTATAGCAAAAGGATACTGGTTTTTACGGGTAGGAGTCGAGCAATCAGAAAGAGAAAGCGAATGAGTAGAGTTGATAAGACCGGAAAATAGAAAATATAGCAAAGGAAACCTTGGCAAGCGTAAGGCTGTAACATGTTAAGTAACTAGGGTATTTGAAGTAACCTTTCGTCTGCGTGTGTCTCGTTCGGCAGCTCAGTAGCCAACACTTTGTTTATTTTTTTTCGATTGATTAGATTCAGAACACTTTGGATACATTATGTATATTATTTCTAGTATAAATTCCACTTTTGTATATAAACTTCTGTGTACAACATATGTAGGTATATTAATTAAAATTAAATAAAACCCATTTAAATTAATATACGCCAGCGAGTTGCTAAGCATTGGCGTAGGTTTGTAAATAAGGTAAATGTGGAATTTTTGAAAATGGAATGTCGTTAAAAAGAGATATGTTCCCACAAAATACGAAAGAAAAAAGCTTTTACGAAGAAAGTTGCGAAGACGATGCACCACAACATTCATCTGACAAATTTAGAACAGAAGTTTTTAATTTGACTATGGACAACATGGACAACATTCAGTTCCAGAATCCATACTTGCAAATTACAAGGAATTGTACTAGGAGTTTTAATGCTTGGATAGTTCGAGTTTACACTTTCTTCCAAACCTGTCGACAAATATTATAGAAACCAAGTTATATTCTGAGGTAACGCAAGATAACCTACAAATGGAACTTTTAAATTTTGATTCCAAGTGGAACAAGTTGTCATCGACAGTGGTAGAGAATTAAACCGAAGAACAACCTGAACACAATAATAAAGCAAAAAATAGTACCGTTGATCATACATTCTGCAAAAAATGTATAGTTTGTTGCTACTAATTTCTGAAAAATATACATGCTGAAGCAAATCCAAATCTTGAAAAAGCATGTACCAATAGTTATTTATATGTCAAGGTCGGAAAAAGGCGCGTTGGTCTGAGGCGCAAATGTTATAGCCCTAGGTACTTCACACGCCATGCTTGCCCCGAATGCATACAAAACTTTATGTATGATCGAAATTTTAAAAAGGGAGACCCAGGTTATATAAATCATTTCCAATAAAAACAGTGCAATTCCTACACTTATTTTAACTGAATAGTACTTTCGTAACTATGGTTTTCATTAACAGGTGTTTATAAATAATAATTACAATGGTGTCAGGGGTCGACAATAGCTATTTATGTATCTAGGGAGCAAAGGTTTTTAGTGCGAAAATTAAAAAAATGCTTTAGGATATCATCATAACGATTTCTGTATTAACATTCTGCATAATTTCTATATCAATATAACGTTGTAAAACTTTGGTGTAGTACGCATGGTGACAAAAACACAAATTAATGCGGGAGTCAAAAATATAATCTCACACCGGCAATTAATAAAATTACCTCCCGCTACGCTGGTTGGAAATTGACAGTTTTGTTTCATAAAATTACGGCGCAAAAGCCGACTTACAGAGAATAGAAAAAAATCTTTTCACTCGCTGTCGTCATGTTATCGGGCGCAAAAGAATTTTATCCCCGAGGGCGAAAAAGGATTGCTTTACTCCTTAAAATAAGGTTTAAAAATGCCTATTATTGATAGATCGTACATAAACATTCAGCAACCATTTCTGGTTTAGAAGTTGCATGTGAAGAGTTCTTTTATAAAGTACAATTTATTTGAAGTGGAGTAACGAGCTGTTTGTCTGGAGATAATTTGCAGACTTTCAAGCATGCCTTCCAATGTCTATTAAAAATGAAATATTTTGTATAAACTGACAGATAACTTACTGTAAACGCATGAGAAAGTTACTTGTAATTTTATATTTTACCTTAATCTTAATACTATATTGGTTAATTCTTTTACTTAATATTAATATTTAGTTACAAATATGTGCGGTAATAGTTTATTAATATGTTATATGTTTTTTATATTTTTTGTACTACCAGAGAAAAAAAAATGTTTTAGTTCCCTCGCCTAAACGACGAAGAAAGTATTGTCAGCGTGACAAAATTATCAGATAATATTTCCTTAGATATTCACGTTTCTATGTTTTTAGATGTTCCTCTGTCTGTCTGTATGTGTGCCTGTCCGTCTGTCCGTGCGTCTGCCTGTCGGTGGTATTCCTTAAACACTACTTATTGAAGAAAGACGAAATTTTGCATGCAGATTATTCGTCTACCTCGCATATTATACTTCCGGTGAAATATATACAGGATAAAGAGATAAAGTTCTGCCTACTTCTGCTTTATCTCAAGAACTATTACTTAAAGGTACTATTTTGCACACAGCTCAAGTTTTTACCCTTGACGAAAAAGGGCATATTTTGTACCCAATATATACAGGGTGATCACTCTGATTGAGCCCTGTCGTGAACGCGCCGTTTATACTGCTGACGTAATCCTACAGTGTAAGCGAAATTCCGTAGTATAGAGTTAAGGTGAGTGCTGAGTCATCATCGCAGTCCGTATCGGAACCCGTTTCCGTATACCACTGGCCACAATGTATTTAATTTACTTCCCTTGTCTAAAAGACGAAGGAAGTATTGTAATCGTCAAAAAATATCTTCCAATATATCTTCAGATCTTCACGTTTTAGGATACTTAGGTGACGAAAAACATGTTTTCACAATTCCGTCTACCTGTTTGTCCGTCTATAAGCGGTATGGCTCAAACCTTATTTCTTGGAGGAAGACGATAATTTTGTATGCAGATTGTATTTCTATTTGGCTGTAAACCGAATATAGTTTCGCTAAAATTTACACAGGGTGAGTACCTAAAGAAATGAAATTATGTATATTTTTGCTTTAACTCAGGAACTACTAGATAAATAAAAGTAATATTTTGCACATGGCCCAGGCATATTTTGGAACCAACAGATACAGGGTGACCACCTTACAAATTTCTTATTATTTTTTTTTAAACGTTGAGTTTGAAAATATCAGAAGAAATTTCATTAAAAGTACTTTTTAAAAGTACAGAGATATACAGGGTGCTCCATTTACACAAATAGAAATTATTATATTTGGAAATTATGAGCTCTATGTATAGCTTTAATACTCAGAAAACGGAAGGAGAAATATTTGAACACTTATAGTAATTACGTATAGGATTTTAGTATATTCGCCTTAGATTTTTTTAATCTGGATTTATTTTATCACAGAATTTCTCGTTTTTTCGGGTTTATTGTTTATTTTACCAAGAATTACTGTATTTATATTTTTTAACCCTGGTCTCATGATTTTTTGAGAGATCAAGTGCTTAAATTATCATTTTAGCGGCGTTTGTTCGTTATCCCTTGAAATTAAGAATCTAAGTGGGTTAATTTGTTTTTATGTTAACATACGAATATCTAAAAACAGCTAAATTTAGGGTTATGAAGCAAAAGATTGCAGTGAATACATATCTTGTGACAGTTATAGCAATTTTGTTAACTTATACTTTACTTTAGCTATTCAAATTCAACAATTTTTTAGAATTTCTAATGACTACTTAATAGTGCGCCCTTTGATTCAACCAAACTAAACATCAAATTTAACTGATTAGGTCTAGCAGAACAATTGACTCCAATTCATGGCAGGTTTATTGTATTGTATTCTTTGTAATTATATCCGATTAGTGTTGTGTTCAATGCTATTAGGTTTAATAAGAATTGTATTATATGCCAATTGGAAATCAAGCTACATTTATTATTCAAGTACTTCTAACTCCAAAAACGTGAAGATAACATTTTTACAATAGATAGCACCTTCAAATTGTCTAAATAGGTACGTAATCTTTCTTTTATTGTTTATTAGCTCATTAATTAATTTCTTTGTGTTTTATAAGCAGATACCTGCGTAGTTTCATTTAATTACTTCACACCGATGAGAATTCTAGTAGTTGGCAATGCCTGCAGTAGAGGCCTTAAGCCTGGACTTCGGATCAGCAATTGTGCCCTACTGACATCTTTCGCAGCTGTCAGCAGCATTCCAACTCCAAAAACTGCACAGCAGTATCTCGATGTAGCTGCCTCGACCCTGGACTATTTTATTGTTTACTAATTAAACGTTAGTCACTTGCAGTTTATTTCCTCTTATTATTTGAAGTCTTTTGATTTCTGGCGCCCATTTCCTTTCATGACATTCCAGGGTACACAGCTGATGATTTGAACCTACGATCCAAGGCCGCCGAAATTTGAGTTAGCTAGGGCCATCGCGGTGAGTAAAAAGTTTTCAGAGCTGCCGTGGTGTATAAACCGTAGGGGGGTTGATCTGCGATTTTTACTACCATTGCTTAATTTTATTAATTAGTCGCAGGTCGGCTTCTTTATTGTTTCAAGTTAACCCAAAATTATAGAAAATATTTGTTTAGAATTTATTGTTCTTGTTATTGAGCTTATTATTCTCTGTCACTACAGTAACATGCTATTTTCAATAGTTTATGTCTATAAGGACCGATTTCATAATTAATCTTAGGTCCAATTTTAACTAAAGTAATGTTAGAATGTGCATGATGAAATATGTAGCACATGTCACTGTGCACAATCTAATGTCACTTTAGTTAAATGAAGCTTTAAATTTGATTATGATATCGGCCCTTACTCCCTAGATTTACAATATTTAAGTATATAATTTATTTGACATTGCTTAATAAATTTAGTTTAAATATCATGGATAACTATTTTATGTGAAGGAAAATAAAAAAAAATGAAACTAATAGTAACATCCAGTACACGCAAACAGCAATAGATTCTAAAAACTAAACCACTCAAACCAATTACACCTAACGTTTTTAGAAAATTCTTAAAGAAATTGAAAAACGAAACCTGCAATAACATGGAGCCCACTGGAACACTGAAAGACTCTGTAAAACTAAGCATCACAAACCAGCCCAAGTTGGATATTCTTCCGAAAAATGTAACTGCACCAAATAAAAAAAATGCAACATGAAATCAGCATTGGAAAATCTTCAAACATCAAGGAATTCTGCGCAAGTAGAAGGTAATCTCTAACCGAAAAATGTAACTGCATCAAAACGGTAAAACTAAAAACAGTGGAATTAATATATCTCAAATGGTTGTCAATCCGTAGATTGGTTAGGTGCAACACAACGGATTTGCCTTCTTTAGCTGTCCCCACCCGGAAATCCGACTGGGGGACTGTTTTACTTCCGATTTTTTTTACTGTTGAAGACGTCGTTCCATTTGGGTTGACTTCTGGGAGAAACTTTCAGGCTTCCACGGTGGTTCCCCGTTGCCTTGCGCTCGCTGTTCAGCTTTATTTGGCTGAAGACACTTCCTTCTTGTAATATATAGCGATTTCAAATATTAAAACATTTTCAACTACTACATCACTGAAACCAATCGGAGCTGGATCTTTTTATATGGAAAGAACTTAACTTTGCTTTTAGTGATCTAAATTCAAAGTTGAAGTGATTTTTTGTAGTAGGTGTTAATAATAGAAGATCGCCGGTCTTCAGCCTCAGAGAGCAAGTCATTATGTAATGTTAGCCCCCGCATCAAATTTACCTAAAACACAAATAGTGTGCTAGAAATTTGAATGGCGTTAATTTCCATTACAGTCTTTACTCACATCTCCATAGTATTCGGATTTTGGATAAAGCGATCTTAGCGGCTATACGCGGACGTAGAGTAAACCAGTACGACACGCAGTTGCTTCTTCAGTACCCTCTATAAATGGCGCCATATTGAGCTGCCAGAAGAGTATAAAAGAAGAGTGCGAAGCTAGTTAACTTCACATGACACTTGAACCTGAACCTGATTCTGACTACCAGCTCTAGGTCTCGGTTCTGGGTATAGAGCTCCTTTTCTAGTACCTGCCCTATCTAGCACCGGTGGATGCGGTTAGACTCTTATTAGAAATTCCGTTTGATTTTCGCACCAGCTGATCACCCCAGGCTAATATTGCCATAACCGTTTCATAACTTTAACCTTACCGCTTACCAGAATATTAGGAGAAAACTGCAGCTCACAGGCATAATCCAGATTCCTAGACGCAGGCAAATTAACCCGCCTGCCGTGAGGCAGAGCTGCGGATCACCAGCGTCTACCTTCTCAGAACTTTCTTTGAGAGGATCTAGAGGCAGCAATCGGACCTAATCAGCGTGCCGTGTAAGTTAACGAGTGTGCAGAAACATTGAACCGCAGAACCACTCATTAACTTAGAACTATATTGTATGTACTTAAACACATTATACAATTTATCTATACACTGTGTTATTCCTGTATTTTATAAATTTGAGTAGAATGTATCCTGGGATCTGAACATTACCCGAGGCAACCAGTTTGAAGCTAAACTTAACCAATTTTGCCCAAGTTTAAATAAGCACCCTTCGCAGAAATTTTAAATTAAATTTGAAAATTCCGGATCAGCTCTAGTTTCATTACAATTATAGTTTAGAAAGCAGTGTTGTGGTGAGGGTAAAGGCTTATTCCGGTTTCCAGCTTTGCATTCCAGATAGTTATGGCTTGGAAATCATTTTGGTGGTGAAGGGTAAAGGGTTATGCCGGTCTCCAACTTCAGACCAAATATTTATTACTTGGAAAGCATACCCTTGTTGACGTTACGTAAGCAAACTCGGTAAGATTAATACTGCTTTATTACTTAAAATACATTTCTCATATACACAAATTTTTACATTGTTAACGCAACGACTTATGAAAAAACACCTGCCAACGTAGTGTTGTAATGTCTTAATAGCTAAAGGTGTAAAGACAAATGAGTATTTATCAAAAACTATTGCAGCACATCTTTGAACTGATGACCCCATGAATTGGTTCATAATTGGATATTTTTAACTAATATCTTTTAAATAAATTCTCTTTGAAGATTGAAACTGTTAAACAACATTAATTTGTTCAAATTGGATTCATGCAGATACTTCTGGAATAATGGTCTGTTTGCAATGTTATATAGCAATTACTTTAGAGTCAAGAGCAATACTAAAGCGTGCATGACGTTGAGAAATTAATACACAGCAGTAAGGTAACGTTAAGTATCTACAGAAAGCTTCAAAAAGCGACACCAACTTTAAAGCTACTGTTCGATACCCTTTAACGTTATACATTTAATTTCTAGACTTTATTACACCTTCTTCGTTATGCAGCCTTTCTGTATGACGGGTTCAAATAAATTCGCTAGGGTTTATTTAACGCCATAAATTTTTAGATGACTGCCTGATTTCAAGTACTAGAGAAATAGTTGGCTGCTTTTGATTTCTATGCCGTATGTTAGCCATGCCTTTGCAATTGCTGCGTGCTTACAAGCATGGCGCCCATAGTATAATGGGAATTTGAAAGATTGCACTAACGATATCTAGACCCTAACGCCAACTAAAGGTTTTATCGCTGAGTGTTCGTGTTTTTAATACATATTTTCCTACACGCTTTTCTCGGAAGGCTACGATGCTACCAAGTTTTCTTCTTTGTGGAATAAACCACAAAAACTACGATTGTTATATCATCTGTTGCCGTTTCCAACATCGTCAACCATTCGGATTTTGGTGGAGCATTTAATTACCCATCGTGAAGGTTATGTGGTCTCACTTGTACAAAATGGTTTGCTTAACGTAGACAATCGTCAGTCTTGTAAATTCTGAATTCACTGATTGAATACCTTAAATACTTGATAACGTTACTTGGTTTAATACGTGCCATATCTGTAAGTTAGCTTGTAATAACATCCTAATTTATATTAAAGTGGACGGTAACTCCTGGCTGCTTTCGAAATGATTGTTAGGAAATATTTTGTTGAAATATCTACCTAACATATTGTTTGATTCACACAGATGTGTGCATCAAAACCTTTTTGCTTATAATTATTCATGTAATTCAAGTCATAACTGTTCTATCTCATTCAAAGGTCGTGGTAAAGTCAAATTTGCATCTTGCCGTATTTGTTTGCCTCTGTTAATATTGGAGGAGGAATTTGTAAGCTTCCCTTAATGGCTTTTAAGTGGATGGATACACTTTCTAATAGGACTTAAGCCGACTTAGCGTATTTGGGACTCATGTGTTTATGGATTTCGTTCAATACAATGCCTCATTGAGAGAGCTTAGCATTAAGATTTCTTAAAATAAGCATTTATTCCTAAACAACGTGCGACGCTCCGATTGGCTACGCAGGATCGCCTCAGCCAATAGTGTTTGAGCCTTCCCCTCCTTGTTGAATTTGCGAGTTCAGCTCATTGTCAATTCAGCTTCAGTTAGATTCAGAATTTCGAGTAAGCAAGTTCAGCTATGCTTTGTGCTGGTTTGCGGTCGGTCTAGCTCCCTGGTAAAGACGTTTCCAGGTTGTTTTGTGTGACGGTTACGCGCAATTCGATATTTTCGCGTGACCAATCCCAGCGTGTCACAACAGTTGAAGCTATTGTAAAAAACCATCAGTCCATCAGTGACGTTTGTAATCGTTGTTACTCAATATACTCGTGTTTGTTAAGTCTTGTTTCACTCCAACAAATAACTGAACCCAAGTCAAGGGTTATTAAGTGGCAGTTCCCGGCAATCCCATTGAACCGGAACTCGCAGAGGATTAACTGGAGGCCCCATTCGTGGAAGCCTCTTTTCAAGTTAATCATACAAAAAACACATATTAAATATAACCGTTATTATTGGATATATGGCTTTACGTTTCCTGTGTTCTTCACTTTCTTAAGGTACGACACATATGCCACTTGGTAACAACAAACGATCATGCTACTGCCTGAAATGACTCTCGATGTATCCTACTTTACGTTACAAAGCCTGGCGTCCATTAACTAACATTGTACCTACTTTTTACGATCAGTAATTTATTTGGCCCATGACCACTGTACCATTCGAAAATCATGAGCTAACTATCAGATATCAGGTGGATAAGGTAAAATTCGGCATTATAATCTTATTTTGTTGGCTATCGTACGTAAGAAGAGAAATGCTTATATATTCATATATACTTGAACCCCCTCTATGTTGATGCTGCTGTTGGCGTAACGAAGTAAAAAAATAATTCTGAATAAATCTAAATAAGATTTCCGGTTTAAGCCTCAACCTCGTCCAATGCTGCTTATCTTTATAACGACCGCAACCCCGAATTTAAGGCTCTGACAAGACGGAGGCAGGCTTATAATTAAAATCCGAAAAATCCAAAACTAGCAGATTCGCCGTGAGCGAGAAAAGTCTGGAAGATCGTAAAAAGCGGCCTATAGGTGTGAAAAGCGTGCTCTTGAATGTCGACGGGAAATGAGGTTGCAGGGACAGGAGATTAAACCGGAACCGTCCCCGCGCGTCCTCACCGCGTCCTTGTGCACCTCGTTCGGCTTAGTAAGTGAAATTTGACGGGCGAATTTCGCGAGGCTCCCGATTTTTCCCCGCCCGTCTTGTAATTATTCCCGCTCGGTGCAGGCGCGCGGCTGAGAGCTCGTTTATTGCCGCAGAAATGGGTCGTCGCGAAAAGTCAATAAAATCGAAGAACTTAAAATTCAAAAGCTATTAAAAACAGCGGCGAAAACCAATTCCGAACTTTCAATACGGCGCCGGGGCGCTAATGGGCGCCCTTGCGCCAGGCGCGCTAAGGGCCAGAATCTCGAGCCGCGCGGATCTGGAAATGACGGCTTTCTTGGGAAGTCCCTGGAGACAGACTCTGCGAGGGGAGCAGGCTCGAGGCGCTCGCCCTTCGGTTTATTGGCGCTGTTTTGATTGAAGTCTGGAATTCAGCCGCGTGGAAGTTCGGATTCGCAGCTGAATTCTGGAAATTCTCCCGAAACGCTGAGGTGGAGTTTCTGCTATTGTTATGCACTGCTCAAGATGACATGCGAGTCGATTTTTAAACATTTTCTGCATCAGCAAAGTGAACATTTTGACATAATTGTAGTTTAAGGTTTTTCCAACACGTGTCACTCCTATCAGAGTAGTCGTAGCCGTTAACCCTATGTAAGGGTTGAATTGCCGGCTGTACGTGCAATGTGGAATGTGAAATTGCAAGAACGCTCTAAGATGGAACTGCTAGTTGTTATGGTAAAGCCAGACCATCGTGTAGAATCAAAACCACGCGGTCCGACTCATTGGACTTGCCTCTGTACCATCACAAGTCTTTTCATTGAGACCTTGAACGCCTCTGTTGCTTACAGTTTCTCAGTTATCCAAAATTAGTTGTTGGTACCATTAGCAGTCCAAGAAACAACCAGCAATACTGTCTGGATCTTACCGTGGTTTTGTTTTTTAACTGACCATATCTCTAAGTTCTATGAGAAAATTGAAAAATCACAAATTTCATGAGACCGAATATGATGTTTCAATAATGTTTCTGCTTCAAAACTTAATTGTTGGTGCCGTGAACTGTTCAGGGAACCATCATTCGTCTAGAACACAATATCTTAAAATATTCGATTTTACGGCGGACCTGCTATCTAACATACTTGCGTCATTTAATAAAATAGGGTCTGAGTCAGAGATTTCATGAGGTCAATTATGAACTTTTAGGTGATGTTTCTGCTGGCAACGAGCTGTACAAGATAATCTCAGCAATCGTGTCCATCACCTTATCTTATTATTATTATCTTATTCCATACTTTGTTACTGACAGCAGGTTAAGACGAATACCGGATCATTTTCGAACATATGATCAAAGAAACGGCGTAAAAGAACCGCTATACTAGTAAGAAATAAATTAATGAATATAATACCACTTAGTCAGATCTGAAATAAAGAAATCGGTTACAAGGGTCTGCAGTGTTATGTAGTAACAATACTTATTTTGATGTAACTAAAGATATGCAAGTATATCTAAGGCAAGTGGACGAAGAAGCATTTATCAAAAATAGAGCTCTATTAATAGCAATGGATAGCAACTCAAGGTTTACGATGTGGCATGACTTGGCAACAAATGCGAGAAGGAAAGAAACGGGGAAGTTCATAGCAACAGAAGACTTCTATATAATAAACAAGGCCACTTTGACTTAATTACTTTTGACAATGATAGAGGGCAAAGTAATAAAGACTTGCCGCATGCAGAGAAAACAACAGAACCGCCAGAAGAAAGCGGTGATGTCTGAGCACCGAGGGACGTTTGTGATCTGAATGCAGGTGAAAGAAAATATGCGCCAGAGCGAGGGGCCGGTGCATAATTGCATGTGAATGTTAGTGATTTGCATGTAGGTAAAATAGCATACTCACCGAAGACAGTTGGCGATGCTTGAGCGTCTATAGACTTGCCATAAACTTGCCAGAAGCAGGCGATGCACGTTTGCACGTACTTCCATTGCATGCAAGAACTGGGCAAGATAGCGACAGTATGCTACTGTGATCTTAAATGTTGTGTTGCTTGAAATTAAGGATTAACTCAAAAAAGTCAAGAAAATCTACTTCAAGAATTGGTAGTGATGTATTGACAACATAAAACGACCGCTTAACAGGTTTTGTGAGAACTGATAACTTAAATTCTAATGAAATAGCCTTTTCAATTAATATTGGGTTTCAACTCCCAGTGAAAACGTGTTTGTTAGGTGTGTTGCTGATTTTGGAGTGGGTTCTGTTTAAATGGTTCTTCTGGAGAGGCGAAATGTTTGACCCAGTGTCAATAATAGAATTAGTTTTGTGTCTATGATCGAAAATGTACAGAAAATTGACCCCGTGTTTGTCTGCAGTAAGCGTGGGTTGGGTGAGTTCACGTACACGCTGTAATCGTTTTTTAAAAGAAATACGGTTTGTTGCACTTGATCGCATTATCTGCAAAAGTAGTAGCATAAACGAGGTTGCCTTGAAAGCTGTGCCAACTGTGGATTTCCGTGTTTAATAGCTATTATTAGAAGATTGTGGGGTTGGTTACAAAGAATTGTGCGGTGTATTGATAGAAGATTTTTGTAGAAGATTCTGTGAGAGTGCTGGGACCGATCTATCGATATCCGCCAAGCTTTTCATTTTTACAAGTAATGTAACGTTTGCAGTGGCATGTCTTCATTTTTACATGCGAAGGTTTGTACATGGAAAGGTAGTTTAGGAATATACAGGTATCTCATTGCATTTTCAGGAAATCTCACCTTGGTGGAAACTTTTACACGCCGAACAGGAGAGCTAAGGGGTCGTTGTCAGACGACGTATTAAATAGCGTTGACAATTTTGACGTGTTTGGAGTGTCCTTGCAAGCTACTAGGTGCCTTTTAATGTATTGGAGCGTTGAATATCAGGCGGTCTGGTTAAAATATCAGGAATTTTGGGCATGCAGGTAATTACCGGGCTGTAAAGTTGAATTTCTGAGCCTCATCGACTACCCCGTTTTGAGTGAAATATCGGTCGATTAGGATAAAGCATAAAGGAAGTGTGTTTGTTTGACTCCTTGACCTCGTTTTGAATGAGAGTTCGAATGGGTAGCTTGCAGCAGATGGCTCAGGTCTATGGTATCGACGGTTGTAGTTGCTTGCCTTCATTACAGATAGGTTTGGAATTGGATCTGGACGTGTGGAGCACTGAATACAATCCGTGCGTATGTAAGAAGATACACTTTTAAACTTGTTTATTTTTGTTTGATGCGTCATCTTAACCTCAACCCGATGACGCGATCATAACAGTACTTTAAAAGGAATTCGTTCGTGACGACGCCTACAAAGACGAAGAGAATAAAGAACGAGATCAAAAACTTTATAAATAGAGAATGTTCAACAATTTACACGAGTGGAAGTTGAGGAAATACTTTTTTTTATTAAAGCATTTGTCAGATCAACATTATATTGTTATACATGACAGGTTTGAGTAGTTAAATATGACTGTGACTATGACATATATATATATATAATATGCGTTCTGGACGAAGAGTAGCAAGTAGCTGTGTGTATCACATGGAGGCAGATAGTGGCGGCCTCGGAAGCTCGAAAGTGATGGAGGCTAGTTTTCTTCATTTGAGATAACATCTTGGGGGAGTTTTCTCTTCAGTCTGTGATGAATATTACACTGCCCAAGATAGTAGTGAATAGCCTCTTCACAGGTGGCAATGTTTGAGAAGAAGATCCTAGTGTTCGAAAGAATATAGTCTTGGATTGGAGAGACACCCAATTCATGGTAGAGTTGTGCATTTCGGATAAACCATGGGGCATTCACTGCGATTCGCAGGACCTTGTTCTGAAATCGTTGAAGTTTAAGTATATTTGTTTTGCTCGTGTTGCTCCAGACAGGAGAGGCGTAAAGTGCCAGGGGGCGTAGGCGGAATTTATATAGAAGGATGGTGCATTCAGGTTGGATTGGGGTTTTGCGATTAATAATGGGATAAAGTTGTCGGAGTCTGGTGTGGGATTGGGTTATTTTTTGATTGATATGGAAGCTCCAAGTCAATCTTGCATCTAGGTATACTCCAAGATATTTGATAGCTGAGTCTCTAGGATTCCAGGGTATGTCGATTCCATCGATGGTAATAGAAGGCGGGTTGTCAATTTTTCGTAAGGTGAAGATCTTGCATTGACATTTGGTGGGGTTGAGTTGGATGTTCCAATCTTTAAGCCATTTACTGGAGGTGTCAGTTGCGTTTTGCAGATGATGTATAGCTAGTTCCAGATTTGCACTTTGTGTTATAATGGCTGTATCATCGGCGAAAGTAGCGAATGCCGCTTAAATTTTTGGAATATTAGAGGTGTATATATTAAATAGGAGTGGGCCGAGGATGCTACCTTGGAGAACACCTGCTCGTATGGGTTTTGTTTCGGAAAGTGTGATATTGATTTTAATGGCAAAGGTTCGATTTTGCAGAAAGGAGAAAATGATGGCCAAAAGGTAGCGTGGGATATCGTAAGCTAGAAGTTTTTTTTTTAGTCCTTCTATCCAGACCTTGTCAAAGGCCTGGGCAACATCCAGAGAGGTTGTAACAGTATAGCATTTATTTTCGAATCCTTTTTCGATGAGTTCACTGACTCGCTGTAATTGGTGACAGGCCGAGTGCCCTTTTCTAAAACCAAATTGGAAGGATGGGAGAATGTGAAGAGCAATGGTGGCTTGGTACAGGCGCGAATAAATAACTTTTTCAAAAAGTTTGGAGAGGGTAGTCAATAAACTGATCGGTCGGTAACTTGACATAAGTTCTTTACTCTTCCCAGGTTTAGCAAACATGAGCACATGTGCATGCTTCCAGCTCAGTGGAAAGTAGCCTAGGTGCAGGCAAGCGTTTATCAGAGTGGCCAGGTAGGAGAGACATTTTGTTGTTAGGTGTTGAAGGACTAAGTTGGATATTAAGTCGTGGCCAGGTGATTTACGTATAGGTAATGTCTTTATTATTTCAGCTAGCTCTTTAGGGGATGTGGGATTAGAAAACTCAGCGGAGGTGGAAGCATGTGTTTCTATGTAGTTCGTTATATGTAGCATTTGGGTTGGGGTGCAGGAGAGTGCTGACGTGAAGGTTCGTTGGAGGTGATTGGCAAAAGCGGTGGCTTTTTCATTATCAGTGAATAAGGTTGTATTGTCGGTTTTGAGTGGAGGTATCTCTTGGGGAGCTTTTAGGGGTTTTCTTTCGTGGTTTTCCACATCCCTGGGTCGCCGGGGCCGATAGCAGCAGTAAGTACGGTAGGATTGAATTCTGTATTCATTCAGTTCGTGCTTTAGTTGATGGGTTAGCTTATTCAGCTGTCTCTTGACTTCTGGGCTTCTCGTTCGTTGCCAAAGTCTTCTGGTTTGGCTTCGTTGCTTGATTAGGTTAATTATGTATTGAGGGGGGAGATTGCACTCGGGTTTGGGATGTCTTGATTTGGTTGTGGAGGCCGTTTTGGCAGCATCGGTGATCGCCGTAGAAATTTCCATGACTGCTATGTCAATATCATATTGGTTAGAGAGGGGTTGCATCTTCGTGAGGTGTTGGTCCAATGTTACTTGGAAGAGATCCCATGATATTGGTCCATTGGTTAGTCGCTCGGGGGGAGGGTTAGGTTTAGGTGAACTGTCGAAGGAGATGAGTACGGGCAAGTGATCGGAATTTAATTCTGGGATTACTGTTTGTGTAATGGGCTTGGTCAAATTTTTTTGAAGGATGATATCCAGTATGTCCGGTTGATGGTCGGGTCTGTATGGGTAGTAGGTGTGTTCATCTGGGGTTAGTACTTGTAAGCCGTAGGTTGTTGAGTATTGTAATAGTAAAATACCAGCTGGGTTGGTTGCTCTGCAACCCCAATTTACGAGTTTGCTGTTTAAGTCGCCTATCATCAGCGTAGGTTGAGAAGTATTAAATAAAGTGCCGAGGTCGGTTGCCATTAATTTTTTGTTGGGTTGCTTATAGGCACTTCTAATGGTAAGTTCGGTTTTGTCGCATAGCTTGACTTGAATTCCCGTGGTTTCTAGTGTGATATCGAGGGGTACGGCGATGGGATTGTGGGCCAAGTTTTTTTTAATGATAATAAATTGCCACTCCACCAGAAGTTATTTGGGCATTTCTATCTTTGCGACAAACTCGATATCCTGGGATTTTGAAGGCTTCACCTTCGGTCAAATGGGTCTCTGTGACGCAGGCTATATCGACTTGGTGTCTAACTAGGAAGGCTATAAACGTAGAGTGTTGTGTGACTATGCCGTTGGCGTTCCAGTTAAGGATTGTTGAGACGTTGATTGTTCGTTGCGGTTTAAGATCCATTGAGAAGGAGGAGTAAATAGTGTTGATTATAAAGGTTTTGATTTGGGGAAGGAACGGGGTTATCAGATCAGTTAAGAGTTTGGTGAGATTGCTAGAAGGGGCTGTTTCGGGCGATAGGTGTGATGAGCTAGCTGAGGTAAGTGGGGTGTTGTTTAGAAGGTTTTTCACACGATTGGCGAACGTTTGGTTGTCGTTAACAATGGCGTTGTTGTGATTGAATTGACTGGGGTTCCTGTTATAGAATCGTTTTTGTAGGAGTTCCTTGTGGTGTCTACATCCCCTATAACTGGCTGCGTGATCGCCACCGCAGTTTGCACAGGTCGGGTTTTCTGTAGTTGTTTTAGTGCAAGCGGTGTGATTATGAGATCCTGCACATTTAACGCATTTGTACGGGAGGGTACAATAATTCTTAGTGTTACCAAATTTCTGGCACCTGTGGCATTGGGGTATATTTGTGGCGCTCTTTTGCAATTCTACTGTGACAATGGAATGGCATATTTGTTTGAAGCTGAATATTCTTTTGCCTTCATCGTTGTGACGAAATACTAAAAAATATGGATTTGAAGACTTTCCGTGTAAGAGACTGCATAACGAGCGATACTGAAACGGGATTTTATATCAACTCAAATTTTTATTTCTTTTGTGTTAACCTAAACATATTGTATTTTATGCACGCAAATACTTGCAAAGCCGGTCCTGCGCTCGAAGTGTATTGTCCGATTTTAATTCACGTGTGTGCTGCGATGGCCCAGCCACGGGACGGAGAGATGTTTTAGCTAATAAGCAAAGTAACAAAAGAAGCGGTTAGGGCAGTGTGTTATACTCAAAAGTGCATTCAAAGCATCCATTTGAAGAAGCTAATTTACGCCACATCGAAAGGTGCCTTTGTCACGAGTTACGACATCATCTAGACAAGCGGAGTCCTAGCCAGCAATCGGGGGTTTCCACCATCTTGTCCGCCTGGAGTGGGTGATGCAACCGAAGACGTGCTGAATCCAATGTGCCGCAGCAGAATGTAGAATGTTTCCGGGTCAATATGATAAAGTTGCGTTCAATTGCGAGTTTATTGCAAACGTGAGGAAATCTGTTTTATCAGCGAATAATATGTCTAGCTTACACGTGAATTTAAACAGGGCCGGATTCAAATAAGTATCGGCTTCACGCAATTGCGACATTGCGGTTGTTTTAAAAAACATTTATTTTATTGCGTTTTAAAGACAATGGTTTTAACGCTATCTATTGTTAGACTCTTTGTATGCCTTGCGAGCAAACTCAGATATCTTGCACGTAGATATTACTAGGAGCTGGTTCTAGTTTTGTTTATTTCCTTTGACTAGCTGTGTTTTTCTTGAAGTTATTTGTGTTCTTTGTGTCTTCCTATATTTTTATTTGTGGTTCGAAGTGAATAGATGATGTAAACAAATTGATTTTTGTGCATCAAGTTTCAGCTGATAACACTACAAAAGGGAAGCAGATTACTGTTTGGCAAATAGTGATCTTTCATAAGCCACTAATTGAGATATTAAGAGAGTTGTATGCTTACTGAGCTAAGTAACATGTTATAAAGGGCAAATAAGTATTGAAATATTACGAAGTATGAGACATTTTGTTTAAATTTAACGTCAACCCGCGGAGGGCTGGAAAAACGCTGCATTTCAGTTTGATATCTAACGCAGGAGCTGAGAAGAAGTACTATTACTGTATCTTATTACCTTCAAGCGATCATAAGCTAGCTACAGAAGCGACGGTGTGCGGTTCCTTAAATGATGTAATTATCGACTAACATGAGCACCTACGATTTTTTTCCAAAATCGCAGCATTTACTAACACAACATCTGAAACATAGAAGGTAGCAGTAATGAATTCAGCATTGAAGGATAAGGGTCGGTGCATTCTATTTATTAATCAAAGCTGCATATAACAACCAGGATAGGAATATTATAAACAATTATCATACTACTACGAAAGAAAAAGAGGCAACCGAAATTAAAGTTATCAAAGCAATAAGTAATACACTACAGTTACACAAATAAATATCAAACTAATAAAATGTGCAGTTCCCTATTAGACAAAGTTACAGTTTATTTTACCAAATTTGAGGTACGAAACATCATTAACTAGCATTTATTAAGTTGCATTGCTTATCTAAAAATGGATACACTTTTTCCTGCGGACCCAAAAAGGGCTAGAAGAAGCTGCCTTAAGGTGTGAATCGGAGGACCCCAAATAGCTTAAAACGGAAAGAGAATCCAAGCTCTCCTGGTATCGTGTAGAGCGCCAAACCCCTACAGCTATTCGGGTGATGTTTAAAATAGTAAACTCTCAGAGATGGCGCTAATGGTTCACCCTGAAGGTGACTCTACAAATTCCCAAACAAGTGTCAGCTCAATGACATAGCGTTAATACAATTTGAAATTGAAGAAATTGCCCTACCCTGTCTAGTAACATGGGAAGGCAATACGACAAGGAAAGTCTGTCTTACTTAAACCATCTTACGATGCGAGCTGAAATCCCAAAAGGTGTCCAATTCTCTAAACTGCATACCAGCAAGCTTTCTCAATTAATAGTTCACATCTGAAGCCATGAGATAAGCTGGGAGCACCATTAAATACACAGAAATCCTATCGCGAAAGGACGCTACCTTTTACAGCCTAACAAATCCAAACAAAATTGTTGTGATCTCCCATCTGTTTCGACCGCCGGTAAAACAGATTCTCTTCCAAGCGCTAATACTGCGTTTACACAGCGGCCAATGAAAGACCTTGGATTTTAGCAGCAACACAAAGGCAATAGCTTTTTCATATGATCTGATCTTATTAGCGAAAGGAGGAGGAATAATAGAAGCGAAAAATACTGCCAATATAGAGACGGAAAAGATAATGTTAGGGGCAAAGAATAACAAAATACGCCTTAACGACGAAAATGAAAAGTGATGTTAGCGAAAAACAGGAAGTCTCTAAGAAATAAAAAGGTACACATTTTCTTAAACTACGGAGTTTTAGAGCAAGTGAACACAATACAATATCTGGGTATACAAATGGATAATCAATTCAGATTTGATGATCATGTCAAGTATGTTACAGAAAAATGCTGTGCTTTAATAAGTATCCAGTCCAGATCTCCAATAATACGATGGGGCAACCACTAAAAAAGTCCCGGGTGGTGTAGCTTGAATAAGCGTCCACGTTCGATCAGTAAAGTTAAGCAACACTCTTTCTAGTCAGAACTTGGATGGGAGTTCCATGGCTGCTTCTCTCGGCGCCACGTGATACGGCTGTCACGGAAATAGTTGGTCCCGGATGTCATAATAACATCATGACAGTCGTTAGTGGGATTGGAAGTCCCCATGAAATGTACAGCGACGCCTATAATTGGCCTAACGGCTGTTGGCTGAGTAAAATAAAAATAGAAATAAAGTAAAAACTATTTACAAAAGTGCTCCAAAGTAAAACTAGTTGAGAATTAGTTGCCACTCGTATTTTGTCGAGTTTGTTAGTTATTCTTTAACTGTTGGCAATTTGAAATAGGCAAGAAAGTAGCACCACCCTATATTAGTTAAGTAGATACTTTGAATATTGAATATCAATGCAGTTAAAATGTATAGTATTTGTATAGGTTTAAAATTTGTATGTAGTATTAGGAATAGAGCATGCTTGCTAAAAGAATATAAAAATCTCCTTATCTTATCTCAATTTCTGATTGTATATATCTCTAAGCCCTATAAGAAAATTGGAATAAACGAAGATTTCATGAGACCTATTATGGTGTCCTTCATGATGTTGCTGTTCCAACATTGAATTGCTGGTGCGGTGAGCTGTCCACGGATTTCTTATCAATCATGGTAACAATATCATATCTCAAGAAACTCAATTTTATGGTAGCCGCTTTGTAATTGTCCATTTTTCTGCGTCATATAGTAAAAATGTAAATTTAAGAAATCGATTATTATGTTCTTCTGTGATATTCCTATTTCAAAATTGAATTGCTGGGGCGGCCATCTGTCCATATTATATGCTAGAAACTCGACCTTATGGTGGACTTACTATCTAACTGTTCATGTCTCTGCTCCATGCAACAATATTGGGTAGATAAATATTTTATGGGACCGATTATGATGCTTTTTGTGATGTTCCTTTACCAACGTTGAATTGCTGGTGTGGTCCGCTATCCAAGAAACTATCAGCAATCGTCTCCAAACCATATCTCTAGAAACTCGATCTTTCGGAAATTGCTTTCTAATTGTCTATCTTTCTTAGCCCTGTAAGAAAATTCAGGTACCAGAGGTTTTATAAGACGGATTATGGTGTTGTAGTGACGTTCCTGTGCCAAAATTGAATTGTTGGCGCTACAAGCTGTACAAAAACCTCGCAGCAGTCGTTTCCAACACCACATTTCAAAAGACTTGATCCAAGAAGAGCTTGCTTGGTAATTGTCTATCTCTCAGTGCTTTATAAAAAAGTTTGGCAACCAGAGACGTTAGAGACAGATAATGGTGTTTTACTCATTTTAGCTCAATTTTCTTTCTGCAATCGCTTCTAACTCGAAATACTCAATCTTACGGCGGCTTGCTTTCTGATTTTTGTCTCTGCAAAAATTTGTAAACCAGAGTTATTATGAAAGCGATTATAGTGCTTTTTGTCCCCGTTCCAAAATTGAGTTGTTGGTGCAGTGGGTAGTCTACAGATTTCTTAGCAATCGTTTCTAATATTCTATTCCGAGAGATTCTATATGATGGCGAGTTTGATTTCTAGGTGTTCAGGTCAACGGATAGTCGTGTTTTGTGATATTTCTATTGGAAATTGAATTACTGGCTTTAGCATTATATCTCAAGAATATCGCTATTGCTTTCTAATTGTTCCTGCAACCTCTAAAAAATTGTAAAGTCAGAGACTTTACGAGACTGATTATTACGTTTTTATAATGTCCTTGCTTCAAAATTGAGTTGTTGGTACGGTAAACTGTTCAAGGTATTCTCAGCAATGATGTCATAAAACTCAACCTTACGGTGGTCTTACTTTCTAATTGGTTATGCCTCTGCGCAATATAGGATAACTGGAGAGCTAAATACTTTATGAGACCGATTATGATGTTTTTTGTCATGTGCCTGTTCCAAAATTGAATTATTGGTGATGCCAGCTGTCCGATCAACAATCTCTCTATCCCCACATCTCAAGAATATCGATCTTATAATGATACTGCTTTCCAATTGTTCCTGCAGCCTATAAAAAAATTGTAAAGCTACATACTTTAGGAGAGTGATTATTGCGATTGTATAATGCTCTTGCTACAAAGGTGAGTTGTTGGTACGGTGAACTGTCTGTTCAAGGTATTCTCTGCAATGATGTTTAATGCCCCTAATTTCATAAAACTTGACCTTACGGTGGTCTTACTTTCTAATTGTTTATGCCTCTGCGCGATATCGAATAACTGGAGAGCCAAATACTTTATGAGATCGATTATGATATGGTGCGGCGAGAATATCGATCATATGATGATATTGCTTTCTAATATTGTTCCTGCAACCTCGAAAAATGTGTTGTTGTTTTGCCGTAAGCTTTCCAGTGAACTGCCAGCAATCGCGTCTGACACCCTATCGCATGAGACTCAACCTTAGCGTGGTTTTACTTTCTAACTGTTTATGTCTCTGCGCTATATAGGAAAACTAGAGAGCCAAATACTTTCTGACACCGATTATGTTATTTGTCACATTCCTGTTCCAAAATTGAATTATTGGTGGGGGGAGCTGTCCGAATAGGAATCTCGCTACCACTACATTTCAAGAAAATCTATCGTATGGTAATATTGCTTTCTAATTGTTCCAGCAACTTATAAAATATTGTATATTAGGAGACTCTGCGGGACCGATTATGTCGTTTTTATGCTGCTCTAGTTTCAACATTAAATTTGTGGTGCCCTAAGCTTCCCGAAGAACTGCCAGCAATCGCGTCGATCACTCTATCTCATGAGTCTCAAACTTACGGTGGTTTTACTTTCTAACTGTTTATGTCTCTGCGCTATATAGGAAAACTGGAGAGCCAAATACCTTCTAACACCGATTATGTTATTTGTCACATTCCTGTTACAAAATTGAAATATTGATGCGGCGAGCTGTTCGAATAGGAATCTCTCTAGCACTACATCTCAAGAAAATTGATCGTATGGTAATATTGCTCTCTAATTATTCCAGCCACCTATAATAATTTGGAAACCAAGAGACTTCGCGAGATCGACTATGTTGTTTTTATAATGCTACTGTTTCAAAATTGAGTTTGTGGTGCCCTGAGTTTCCCAAAGAACAGCCAACAATCACGTCTAGCACCCTATCCCATGGGACTCAACCTTACCGTGGATTTACTTTCGGACTGTCTAATGTCTATGTCTCGATATAATTAAATTGAAAAGCCAAATGTTTAGTGAAACCGATAAATGTGTTCTTTTCTAATGCTTCTCTTCCACAATTTAACCATTCGTGCAGTGAGCTGTGAGCAGTGAGACACCCAATCTTACTGCGGGCTTGCTATCTAATTGTCCATCTGCCCCTTATTTGAGTATTAGGAAGCCAACGATTTTATGAGACCGATTATAGTGTTCTTGTAACGTTCCCGTTAAAAATGTAAGTGCTGGTGTGGTGAGCCGTTCAAGAAACTCTTAGCAGTCGTATTCAAAACGATATATCGAGAGACTCCATCTTACGGCAGGTTTGCTTTTTAATTGTTCGTGTCTCTGCGTTATATAATGAAATTGAGTAGCTAAAGATTTTTTACAAAATTAATATTGCTTCTGTTCTAAAATTGAATTTTAGGTGACGTGAACTGCACAAGCAACTCTCAGCAATCAATTCCAACAATATATTTCAAGCGACTCGATTTTACTTCGGAATTGGTGGTTTCTGTAATGTGCCTATGCTAAAATTTACTTGTTGGTGGGGTGGGCTGACGTATGAACTTTTAGCAATCTCTCTAACACCACATTTAAAGAAACTAATGTTTAGGTTGGGCTTGCTTTCTAATTGTCTATGTCTCTGCTCTCTGTAAGAAAACTAACAGATGGAGATTTGATAAGACCGATTATTATGTTCTTGTTAACGTTTATGGACCAACATGGAATTGTTGGCCTGCTAAGCTGTCCAAGAAACTCTCAGATATCGTCTAGGAGGATTTATCCTATCGTCCATGTATCTGAACCCTATTAGGAAATGGGAAAGCCAGAGACTTTACGAGCCCGATTATGGTATTTTGTGATATTGTTGATGCGGTAAGCTGTCCAAAGAATGGTTGGCAATCTCTTTAACACCATATACTATAATATACACGATCTTACTGTGCTCTTTTTTCTGATTATACACCTTAGTATAATATTAAATGATTTTATGGTGTGTTGTAATGTTCCTGCTCTTCCAAATGTTCCTCGGCCTTTCGATAGCTGATCATGTTATTGCAGAGTATCTCCACATTTCTTCCTCGCAGCTGCTAATGTTCTTAATTCACTTTTGATTCTGACGAATATGATTTATTATATATTTTTTTAATTTTCTTGACTTGGAATATATATTGTACATTGGCGCGACGATTAAATCGATACATCTAATCACATTGGCGTATGATACTTTACACACTTCTTTATTGATAGCCGGTCTAAAATCAGTACTTGATATTTCTGTAGTGATTAGGATGTTCCAGATGTCTGCTTCCATTCGTGCGAGAAGAATGGGATTGTCAGCACAACTCAAGTTTGATATTAATCTTCCTCTTATGAATATACATATTGAGATTGTTTAAAGCTCATAATTTAAATCTGTATGCAAAGAGAAATATTGAACAAAATAAATTAAAGTACTGAGTTGAGATATTTTATATAATTGCAATCTAAACAGTAGTTTAAGTTATTACATGCATTGGAAATGAGATGCAAGAAGCATAATTAGAGGAATAAGGGCTAGCATAAGCAAAGCAGATTTCAGAGGAATTGAATTTGAAGTTTGAGTAAAAGAACGATTTAAGATGGCTAATACAATAGGGATACGGAAAGTTCGTTCCCCACATTTCGTTCCCCACATTTCGTACCCCACATTTCGTTCCCGGGAAATTTTGTCTCCCCACATCTCGTACCCGGAAACTTCGTTCCTGAGCGAGCTCAATTTGTCTCGTAGATTACAGGGTGTTAAAAAACGAGTGCAGCGATCGGAATACAGTTAGATAATGAAAGATATTTTAATTAATTTATTTATTATAATAAACTTATAAAAACAAAATAAATTTTATTTATTAAAAATGACGGTTTAAACTAAGTATCTTCCTTATATCTTATATAAGGCCATAATTTCTCATTCTGAACAATTTTTCTTAGTAATATTTTGCCGTATCATGAACAAAAAGGGTAGTTTATCTGAAAAGAAAATTGATTTTGCTTAACTGTCAAGGCCGACTTGTTTTTGAAAAACTGAAAATTTTCTTAAAATTCTTTACAAACCAAGCAGGAATTTTAATTCCTATAACATTTTTATGTAAAAATAAAAAAAATTAATTCCCTCTCGTAAACTCAATCCGGGGACATACTGTTCTTATAAGTTTGTTATAATAAATAAATTAATTAAAATATCTTTCATTTTTCTAACTGCATTCTGATCGCTGCACTCGTTTTTCAACACCCGGTAATCTAGGAGACAAATTGAGCTCGCTCGGGAACGAAGTTTCCGGGTACGAGATGTGGCGAGACGAAATTTCCCGGGAATGAAATGTGGGGAACGAAATGTGGGGAACGAACTTTCCGCAAACCAATACAATATAAGTAATACAGCATGATCGAAAACTTTCAACGCCTCGAAGGCTGTGGAATTATTTTGTCAGAAAATTTTGTTTGCAGTCGTGATCGTAAAAGTCACATTGGAATTTTATATCTGTCAGTTTAAGTTTATGTCAGGATTGTTATTTCAACAGATATAAACATTCTTGTTGAATACATAAAAATGTTAGTAACAAAACTACAGCTATTCAAAATGATTTGCTGCATTTTCCATACACAGAACCACCTAGTGCTCGGCATTGACCTTCCTGTAAAAGTTAAGTCAAAATTGTATACAGTTTGTCCAAATTGAGGTGGCGCAGTCCAGGTATACGTATTATATGAGAGTTTTTCCGAAGTTAATTGGCTTCGGAGCTTACCCTAGTCATTTGAGATTACGAAACCCCTTTACCTACAGAACAGGTCCGCATTTAGTTATCAGTGGTTTTTTGCACAATTGATATATTGAAAATCAAGGAATCAAACAAAAGCAACTAGGTATTTACATATATTATTATAAGTACCTAGAACACAGCAATTTTTGTATATTTTACAGAGACAATGTCTAGTTTTAAGCAACAAACATGTTAATAAAATTTTATTCCTTTATGCGAAATTGTAACTAATACTTGTTTCCTTTAAACAATATCAGATCGCGGTTACTAGGTAACGCGATTCTCTCTTGCTAAAAATATGATATAACGTCCTGTAATTGTCAAGTTGTGGGCAAATGGTGCTTCTAAATTTTAACGTTCTAGTACAATAAAAGTTATTTGCCGAGTAAAGAAAGTATACAGAATTATTCTACAAGTTACCGGGCACATGTAAAAGTAAAAAAGTTATAAAATTAATCAAACCAACTTCGGCTTTGGATCGGCACCGAGCACCTGGATATTTCGAGCTGCGACACCGGTCTATTTGAACTTCAGAAGCCAGGGATTGCAAGTCTTACAGTCCAGGAGGTGTAAGAGCATCCCAGAACAAGATTTGGGGCCAGGGAAGCGACTTGCAGCGAATAAGGCCATCCGCGTCACCTGCACCAGCTCCGAGGCGAGGTCGGCGAGAATTTCAAAGGTACGATTTGGCATGTTTTTATGTGGTTGGAGTCCGGAAAGCTAGTGTTCTTCAAGAATACACCTTGCTAAAGAGATTCATCGTGTTTCCAGGCACCCAGATCGGTCCCAGTTCGAGTAAATTGCGTGGCGTCACCAGAAAATGCGATTTTGGCTAGGATTTGTAGCTATCGCAAGAAGTAGACAAAAGACAGCTAGCGTCGTTTTACGTCACAATTTGAAACAAAATCAAGTTAGTTATTGCTAGGCGGGAAATTTGCTTCAGTTTACCTGTGGTTTCTTACAAATTTCGCTTTTGAATATCAAAATAAAACGCTGTATGTACCCGAAAACTTTTTGTGGCTAAGTCAAGTGTGTGAGGTTATGAGTAATTAAAGCGAGTAGCGCGGTTGTAGTAAAATTTGGCGTATTTGAGCTACTCTGAGTTAAATATTCTAAAGAATCATTTTAAAATAAAACTCAAATTTGTACCTAACCTGAGATATTAGTCTTGTGTTTTGCCGAAGGAAGCCCAAAAAATTATTGCAATTCGATAAAATATAGAAAGGGGCAATTAACCATTTTATTAAAACGTAATCAATACATTTCATTTTGATTAGCCTAAAATACTGACAGGCAAAGTTTTAGTTTTTTAAAATCTTATATTATAAGAGCTGATGCCGGCGGCCGGCCGCCGGCCGTCCGATCGTAAGCACAAGTGGCGAGACCGTCAGCAGCAAGCATTTGTATTGTTACCGCTGGCAGGGCTGGACGTAAGCTGGCTACCAGCTTAAGCAAGCATTTTTATTGTTAACCGTTTCTTTACGCTGACAGGGCCAGACGGAGGCTGGCCAGGCGAGTTCTAGTTTAATATAATTACCCAGAGCATTGTGTGGTGACTTGCCCTATTTAATTATGTATATTTTCGCTAAAGCCTTTATTAGTTGGTATCACTATTATCAAAATGAATTCACATTATAAGTTAATTAGCATTTGGAATTCTTCTGAATCGATTCCGCTCAGATAGTATTTGTGGCGTTTAAAAAAAACGGGATGTCTCGGTATGGTTATCTCGATTAAGTCCTTCCATATACAATCTCATAAAGTAAACAAAGCATATTATGCCCAGTGTGAAATTGAATTGTGGATTTCTCCACTATCTGACACAGTGAGAGTATTTGCTCACGCATTATTCTTCTTTTAACTAAGCCAGCCTGGAGAGGTTTCATTTGTAAGCGTTTGTTCAATATGTGCAAGAAGTTTTTATTCGTCAGCAGACATTGCACAGAATGTCAACAACAAGATCGCCAATAGCTTTGATTATTTCTATAGAAATCCAATTCATTGCCTCTGGAGTGGTTGACTTGTTGAGTTACCCTGACCATTTGCTCCGTCCTGATAAAGCCTCATAAAAGTGAGCGAAATGTTGAGTTCCTCCCCAATGTGCACAGACACGTTGAAATATAGTTGAAAAATAACTTTAGACCAAGCGTTATATTAACGTCATACTGTCCTGAAAATCAACCAGTTTTTCAACGTTACCTGGTTGATTCTATGTCAAAATATGACGGTCTTTTAATGTTGAAGTCAAGACCAACCAAGACTGTTATGTGTTGACGTTGTAATCGCCATCCAAAACATGTAAGTTTTCTACATCGTTGCCAACTGTTTGAACGTCATGTTACTGCGCAATATTCACCGACATGTTAACGTAACGACGTTGCATTTTCAACAGAAAATCTACGTGCCTTATAAGTTGAAACTACGTTCAATTAACGTTATTGTTTAGTTAAGTATTAAGGTTCTATGCACGCTACGTTTCAATTCCAACCTCAACCTGTTTTTTATATTGAAACGGCTTTTGAAAATTGATATTTTATTTAGATCAAATCTTAACTACAAGGAAACGATACTTTTCTTCAGAATAATCTTTATTGCGTGCAGCCCAACTGAATAAAACGGCGACTTCATTTGATAAGTGAGATCTTAAAACAGATTGGGTAACTGTGTTAACACCATGTAATTCTATCCAAAGTCGACAGCCTTTGTATCTTTGTTATGGGCCAAAAGTCACTTTTCGTATTAATTTAACGATTTGCCTTATCCTTGCCTAATTCAAGGCACTTTGCACATTTCGCTCTAACTATTTACCCTATATCGGACTAATCCTAGATCTAACTTACTTTAAATAGCCTAGTTTCAGTTACCCATTTCTTCAAGTAAAGTCACTGCAGATTAGGCCTCACGTTGTACGCGTGCTATGTTGGTTGCAGATGCGATTTTTCTGCAAATTTTGAATTCTGGGCCTAGCTGTCAATTATCATTAGCCATTTTGACTTGTCAGAAGATGGATGTGGTGAAAAGCATCTTTGGTTAATCGACGCACGAATATTTGTAATTCGGTTTTGTCACGCTCATCCAAGCATGAAAATGTATATTTTGGTGTGAATTTTGTCCGGGAGACGTCCCCGACGTTTTTGGTGTGATACATTTCAAGCACGGACTTTTGTCCGGAATTCATCTGACAAGCACATGTAATTACTTGGGCGATTCGGAGCAGAACACCTAACGGTATGCTATTTTGACAATTACTGGTTATATTTCTAAGGCGGAATGTTGTCCCTTTTAGCTCCCCTTTGGTACGGGCGGTGAACGCACTCAATTCCCCTTTGGTACGGGCGGTGAACGCACTCAGATTAGGAAGCAGTCCTTTAGGATGAACTAACGCATCTCTGTTGGTGTGCTGCGAGCTTGGTAGCGCAGAACTTTTCGAGGCGTTTGGTTGATAGATTTGGCCCCCCTTGGAGAGCACTTTCTCCAGGCAGTTGCTGCAATCGGCTGGCTGTGAGTTTTGGAGATTTCCAGTCCCTAAAACAGGCTAGCAGATTTACTGACCCGAGATCTCTACGTTACCTGCGGTAAAGCCCGTTGGATCACCTGGCTTCCTCGACATCGTGCAGCAGGCCTCCGATTTAGCACGTTCGTCACCTGGTGCAGTCAAGGTCTGTCTTTGCAATAAGCGTTCTTGTGCAGTTTTGAGCTCGACCAACTTAACCTGTGTTATAGGCTCATTTTAATGTGTGTTTAATTATTATTCATTGTAGCGTTTGGGCTACGGCCAGATTTTGATAATTGATTAAATTTACTTACTTTAATGTTGTGATAACTCACCTGCAATTTAAAGTTAACCTATTTTGTTGTTTAACATTTTAATATTTGCAACTTTGACATTTCAAGCCTCCATTAAAGTTCAGGCTGTGTCTAATGTAGATGCATAGGGACGATAAGGTTTCCCTTGTGTAAATTTTGTGAAGCAATTCTTGCATACGCCTTATTTTAGACTCGATCTCAGTGGAGAGATCTGTCAGTTCAGTTGAACTTGGCTTAGTGGGGCCCCATTTTGCAAGAAATTAGCGAAATCAGTCCGATCGTTGTTTAAGCAATTATGCCCCTATAAACCAAGATCTTGGGTAATAATGGGATTTGTGTACAATTGATTACTAGTACAGTTATGTATTTTTGCAACTGTGGGTTTAGCGTTGATTTCAACTTGACAAGCAAAACAAAACCTTAACTACCGCTTAAATTTGAGACGCGTTTGGTCATACATGCGAATTGCTACGATCTTCGACTACTGTATTTATTTAAACTGGTGAGTTCAATCTGTGATAAATTTTACTATCTTGGTATATGAAATCTGGTTTGTGATATCTGTTGTTGTTGTGATATACTACCGAGCATTGTTACTATTTTATTAAATTATATATACTCGTTACTTATGCTTGCGAATTTGATTTGTGTGTCCTTGTCGCTATCTCTAATTTTTAGTAGCACCTTCCGTTGTGTCTTGTTTGATGATTAGCAAAGTCTGGGTTATCTGCTACTTGGCGCCCATAATTTACTCATCGTTTCAGCTTACGCTTTAAGTCTTTTGTTCGACCCACGAGCAGCTCCGGCTGAGAATCCGGTAGCCTTTGCTACTCCTTATTTTATAGTCAGAGTTAGGTAACATCTTATATATGAAAAAATATGCTCAGTGGAATATGAGACGTACTACCTACCTACCATGTATTCCTCTAACCTAATTCTGCTAGCCTTATGTCAAACTGGAATAATAAACACACTTTCTGACTTTCTGACAGTGAATCCAGATGATCAAAAGGAGAGAACTGCTTGTGAGCAAACTGTAACATTCCACTGTGGTGTGGTAGCATAACGCGTTCCAGTTGGTCGGCACTATCACGTCAGCAATCACCTTATGCGTGACATGGGCGCGGAGAGCACGCGATGAAGGAGAGTCCAATTTACGTGTTTTTGTAAACGTCATATCAACGTTTAACATTAACCGCTGGTCTAAAGCACACTTAAAATCAACGACATATAAACGTCATTATTACGTTGTTGTAACAACGTTATGACGACGTTAAAGGTCAGCTATTAATCTAATAAGCGTTTTAAATTAAGGTTATTTTAATGTAATATAGACAATGCAATTTTCGTATTTTTATAAACTTAAAATCCACTACTACGCCTACTACTGCTCTTAGTATCAACGACATATTGGCGTCATATAAACACGCTCAACATACGTCATAACCAACACGTTTAATAAAGGGAAAATTACGTAAACTGTAAAAAATAATAATAATCAACGTCTAATTCACGTTGAGAAAATGAGGCTAACTATTTAACTAAAATTTAAAGTTTAATTGTCAACTAGTCGCGTCTTTTTATCTAGGTAACGCTTTTTGACGTATTTTAAACGTAGGTGAGCCTGCTGGGTCTATCACAGCAATGCCACCTTCCAACCCCGGCAGTCGTCCGCTACATAATGATAATATACTTGATATCGTTCGCAACTATTTTTTGTTTTATTTCTGTCCAGTTTCTTTTTGTGTCGCTGTAGGAAATCACAACTTTACATTTTTCTGTTTTTGTAACTTAGGTTGATTATGCTTTCATGTATAAGAAGTTGGTAGATGAAATACACCTTAAAGAGCTTTCGTACAAGAATTAAACGATGTGGCTGTAACATCTCGTCCTCATTTTCGATACATTTCTAAAATTAGGTTTCCTTGACAATACGGGGCATGAGTGCAATTTGATCACAGAAGGCAAATTATAGCTCTATTAGGTAGCTTAATCATCATCATCATTATCACTCTATCTCTGGATGTACGGCTTCCAAGCACCAGCTCAGTTTTCTGATTGCAATTTTCTTTGTACGTCTCGTCTTTTCCAGGAATAATTTACATCCTGTTGCTGCTCCCCGCCACTATACCTCATCAAATCCATATCGCGGCAGCCGCACTAATCCCTCGAAAGTTATAAAGTTCCGAAATCGCCAGCCGAAAGCGCGGGCAGAGGAGCCAATAAAAATACCGAAACTCATTAGCGAGCCCTTTATCGTCTGCCATCTTCAATTCCGCGTGCCCCGGCGAGTTTTTCATTCCCAGAAGCATTCCGCCGCAATTTCTGTCATATTTGGGCGGGTTCATTATTCATGGCGGCTAATAAGCGCACGGGGAGCTGCTTTACATCTTGAATTCATTCCGCACACTTTTTATAAGATATTCATGACGCCCCTTGTGGCTGCAGGTTCTGCACTTGCGGGACCGCTAATTAGGGGTAGTGCAAGCAAACCTTTTCCTTCCGATGCCAACGCTGCGAAAACTAGTTAGTTTGGTAAAAATAGAGGTATGAACTAACAATCGCTACATTGTTAAAATGAGAAATTTTGTGATCTCATCTCATTTTCGACGAAAATGTTGAAACAAGGGTAATGAAAAATGGAAAAAGCTATGCATTTGATCTGATATAAAACCACTTACAACATATTTCGAGCTTACTTAGTTACTGTATACACTTTCAGAATATTTTTTCAAAGCCTAAATGCTTGCTGAATAGTCAATGCAATTCAGCTAAATAATTTGATGAAAACTGGCTAAAAAGTTTTTGAAATTTGTCAAAACTACTGCAATCGCTTTTCTAAGCAAACGTACTGATATTTTGTAAATGTTTATTGTAAATTTCCTGAGACGATAGTACTAAAGTAATTAAATCGTATTATAACTTGTTAAAACACATGAAACTTTGCTGAACTAACTCCAAGATTGCTTAAAAACTTATCTTACTGCAACTTCAATAAAACAAAATTGCCGCAATTTTCTCGTAACACTTGCTAAAAATTTATTGGGATTCAAAATGCGCAATTGGTTCAAGGTAGTCCAACTCGGAAAACCTACACTTAAAAATGTAAATTTCAAACCATGTAAAATAAAAATAATAAAAACGAGCAGAAGTTGATTAAACTACGAATCTATATTTTTCTGTAATACGAATTGTATAATACGCATAATACTAAATATTCACCCAAATATTTAACAACAGGCATAGAGGGACCTCATTATGCAACAGTGCTCGGAAGCAATTAAGCGAAGTATAGATCCGTAAATTTGAAACTACTAATTAACACACAATGTAATCAACAACAAAAAGTAATGCTAGAGTTGAGCTACAAAATGGTTTACAATAAATTTCGCAGCTATTCGCGTAAGTGGGTTTGCTGTTATACAAAAGCCCCTTGCTGTTTTACAACGTATCGTTCAAAAGGTAAATTAGGAGGCTACCGACGACAGCTATTATTACCAAATTAACTCAATTAAAAGGAACTAAAAATAGTGAAATTTGGTAACCAGTAAGTGGTTGGGAGTTGTGTACAATTATAATGATTCTAAGTAGAATGGCAAGTAATCAGTTTCAGCGTCGAATGTAGAATCGGCTTACTACGATATGTACGGGAGCAGTATAACTATTTCTGACCTGTAACATAATATGTTGAACGCGGCTACTAGGAGGTATAACGCAGTGCCAAAGAGTTTTCGCCAATGTGTGACGTGCAGTGGAGCGGGTGAAAAGTGTTAAGAACAGTTTCACGAGTACTTCGGTAAGTTCACGATGACTTATCATTCCCAGATTCATACAGGAACGAGGAATTGCTTCAAGGACTATCGTAGGTAACTGGAGTAATCATTTGGAGCATAACTTAAAGATAATGAAAAGGCCTGAAATAAATCCGCCAAACGTGCAATGGGGATGAACTGGTTACGCATCGGATATGTAATGCGACCAAACACTTAGTTGCTCTTTAAATATTGTGAGATCCTGGTTCAACCAGTCAGATTACAGCGAATCACAGAACTATCCCATCAAGGTCATTAAAATATTCTTGTACATTTTACCGCAGCCTGCTAAACATGTTACTGACAACTAGCTAAAAATTCCCAGAGTGGCAATTCTAGTGAAAATTGCTAAATATTTACTGTGAGTGTGTTTAAAAATATCTCACAATATTACTAAAAAATGCTGAAAATGCAACGAGATGTATTGAAAAGTAATTAAGAGATTTACTGAAATGTTACAAGGAATTGTGAACTGGCTACATATACAGGGTGTTAATTAAATAAGTAGACAAACTTTAAGGGGTGATTCTTTGATCAATTCTAAAATAAAAAGTTTAGACTAACATGGGACCTAAGCGGCTTCGTTATCGAAATACAGGATGTTGAAGTTTAAACAAAAATACTTTTTGTTTAAATTTGGAAAACGGCTGGAGGTATTCTTATGAAACTTGGTGTAGGTTAGTATTTTATAATGTGGCATTGTTCGGTCAAAATAAATTTAATTTATTACAACCAGTGGCGTGCATCGGGGCGACCTCAGTTACCTTATTTTAGAAAAATCTGGTACGCCGCTGCTTTTTAACCAAAACCTTTGTAGCTATTGTAAGATTGTTTGTTATTAAATAATATTTTTTAAAAACTTCTTTAAACTGTATTTTGAAAACCAAGCCGTTTAGGTCCCATTAACGTACAATGAACGAAATTGCTGCTACAGATTTTTCCGTTTCTCTCGAAAAAGGAATATTATATAAAAAAATAAAAAATACATCTTTTGTATAGTTTCAATGGATGAAGCTAAAAAACAATTTGGCTTTAGCTAAAAAAACAGTGGCGTACAAGATTTTTCTAAAATAAGGTATCTGATGTGGCCCCGATGCACGCCAGTGGTGGAAATAAATTAATTTTATTTTGACCAAACGATGCCACTTTATGAAATATAAATCTACACCAAGTTTCATTAGAATACCTCTAGGCGTTCTCCCGATTTTTGAGGAAAAATAAATTTTTATTTAAACTTCAACATCCTGTATCTTGAAAACGAAGCCGTTTAGGTTCTATATTTGTATGGAAATTTTATCTTAGAATTGATTAAGAAATAACCCCTTAAAGTTTGTCTACGTACTTAATTAACACCCTGTATAGTGAGAGCTTCTTCACATATTTAATGAAAAGCAGCTGCAAAATCGCAGAACATTTTCTAAAAACGTTACTGAAAACTGGGTGAAAATTTATTTTTCCAAATACACTTCAAAGTCAGTAAAAATGCTCCAACCTATTGAGAACACTGTTGAAAGATCTCTCCCAGTTATATTGAACAATACTAAACTGGCTAAAAATTTATTGAACGCTTATCGGTGTATTTAAGAAACTTGTAAAAAAATCTCTGTATAGTAACTCAAATAAAGATTTCTTAAAAATTGGCCAAGAATGTGTTGCAACTTTACTGAATATTGGCTGCGATCAAGGGCTTAGCCAGGATTTTATTTTGGGGGGTGCCGAACCAGGAGGAAAGGTTTAAAAGGATGTAACAGATAGTAAGTAAATTCAAATTCATTAGGATAAAAAAAACGAACAAGAGACAAAATAACAAAAAAAGTGAGTTTTATTATTGCTTGAAACAGAAAATTTATAATATAATTAATTGTATAGTTAAGGTTAAGATTGCTTTGATGGCATCAAAAACTACAATAGAATTTCGGGTGATGCTGGAGCACCTTCAGCACAACCCCTGGCTACGCCCTTGGCTGCGATTTTAATAGAATAGTTAATTCAGTAGAAACTCACAGTACTTAAGCTGAAGGTTTTTTCTTGCCAATTTCTTGTTAATATTTCCTACGAAATTTATAGTACTCAGTGAAAGCTTGTTAACGACTTCCTCTATTTTTTTTCGAAAGTTTGCTAAAAACCTTAAAAGTACCTGAAAACTTAAGAAACATTTTCCAAAAGTACATTATAAGTAGTTGAAAACTCTCTGCAAATTTTCTACAAGATTTCTTACAATTTTTAAACCAACTTTGAAAGCTGAAAGTTTACGAAAATTTAGCTAAAAGTTCCTTAACATTTTCCTGCAAGCTAGCTAAAAATTGAACGCTATTTTGCTAAAATATCTCTCTAAGACTGCATTGCAAATTTTTTACAAAATTTATTAGAAGTATTCTTTAACAAACGCTGATAGTTGATTAAAGTATCTTTATAAAAGTTAGATAGATATACCTTGTTCCAGGTCAATATCAAAATGTACACAGTTTTTGCCACAGGCTTGGAACAATTGCGACTAATACCGATAAATTTTTCTAAGATCCCTACTAACGATATTCTTATGGTAGTCTTAGGGCAGTTGAGCTGAAACCAAGACTGTTACCCAAAAATATCTCCAAGATTAACACTGAAACTTGCGCAATTTTTGTCTTAGTCCTGCGACAGCCCAGACGAAGCTAAAAATTTCTCCAGAATCAATAAAAAGACTTACGTAGTTTTTGTTTTGATCAAGGGATAGTTGAGAAAAAGTTCAAGACTTATGTATACCAACAAATTTTCCGGGATCAGTATCTTACCCACTTCATGCCCAAGTATTGGTACAATTGCGACTAATACCGAAAAATGTCTCTACGATCCATATCAAAACTAACTACATCCTTATCGTTGCCGTAGGCCAGTTGAGCTGAAACTTGAAAATGTTACCCAAATATTTCTCCAAAACCAATACCGAGACTTGTGTAATTTCTATCGTGATCTTCGGGCAGGGGAGACGAGGGAAATACAAATTGGTCCACAATCAATAAAAATACTTACGTACTTGTTTAGCTCGTAGGATAGTTAAGATGAGATTCAAGATTAATATCAACAAATATATTTACGAATAATACCAACAGTTAAATAGTTCTTGCCTCGGTCTTGGGTCAGTTGAGGAGAAGTTCAAGAAAATTATCTACAACTGTCTGCAAAACCAATACTAACACCTACATAATTTTTGGTTTGGTCTTGGCATAGTTGAGATAAATCATAACCCTAATATCATCTACGATTAATGCAATACTAAAAGATACATTTGCCTTGGTATTGGGGTATTTGAGATGAAACTCAAGACTAACACCGAAAAATTTCTCTACGACAAAAATAAAAACTTACATGGTTCCTGCCTTGGGCTTGGATCAGTTGCGATGAAGCTCAAATGTAATATTACAAAGTTTTAGAGGATCAATACCAAGACTTAACGTAGTTTTTACTTTAGTTATGGGTCAGTTGAAATGAAGCTCAGGAGAGATACCTACACATTTTTTCAAGAGAAATACTAAGGCTTACGTAATTCTTGTCTTGGTCATGGGACAGCTGAGATGAAGCTCAACATCTATACAGATAATGTTATCCGCAAGTTCAATACCAAGACTTACGTAGTTTTGTCTTAGTCTTGGGACGGTTGAAATGAAACTAAAGTCTAATAACGAAAATGTTTCTACGATTATATAATACCTACAACTTTCCTTTAAATCAATACTTAGACTTACGTGGTTCTTGTCTTGGTCTTAGAACAGTTGAAACGAAGCTCATGACTCATGTCTACACATTCCTGCAATATTGGTGATAAGGCTTATGTAGTTCTTGTCTTAGCCTTGGGACAGTTGAGAACAAGCTCTACGATTATTACCAAAACTTATATAGTCTTGCCGTGAGCTTAAGTCAGTTGAGATGAAACTCTAGAAGGATACTTACACATTTTTCCTAAACCTCTATGATTAATATCAAATCGTGTATAGTTATTTTCTGGGGCTTGCGTCAATTGAGATAAAACTCAATAATAAAACCTATGTCTTCAGCATCAATACAAAGACTTACCTAATTGTTGTCTTAGTTTTTTGAGACTTGATATGAAGTTTAAGACTAATACCGATTAATTTAACTGCAATAAATATTAAAACTTACATAGTTATTGCATGGAGTCTGCGTCGATTTAGATCAAGCTCAATAAATAATAATACCTAGAAATATCTTCAGCAACAATACCAAGACTTACGCAGGGCTGGCCTTGGTTTTGGTACAGCTGAAATTAAGCTCAAGACTAACATTCACAAATTTCTTTGGGTTAATACCAAGACTAACATAGGTCTTGCCTTAGTTTTGAGGTAGTTCCGATGGAGATCAAAAGTAATACTTACACAGCCCTCCAAGAGCAATACTAAGACTTAGACGAAGTTTTTGTCTGAGTCTTGGGTAGTTGACTGATGCTTAAAACTAATACCGACATGCTTCTCTACGACGAAAACTGAAACTTATGTAGTTCTTGTCTTGAGCTTGTTTCAATTGAAATGAAGGTCAACAATACCACTTACAAATTTCTCCAACATCCATACCAAGACTTAAGTAGTTCTTGGATTAGTATTGATGCAGTTAAGATCAAGCTCAATAGTAATACCTACAAAGTTCTTCTAAATTAATACTAAGGCTTACATAGTTTTTTTCTTGGTCTTGGTCACAGTTGAAATAAAGCTAGAGACTAATACAGAGAAAATCCTCTACGATTAATAACAAAACATACATACTTGTCTTGATATTGAACCAGTTCAGGTAAAGCTCAAGAGTAATGCCTACAAATTTCTCCTAAATCAATACTAAGACATACGTAGTTATTGCATTGAAGATGACGCAGTTGAGTTGAAGCTCAAGACAAATACCGACAAATTTCTTTACTATCAATACCACAACTCATATAGTTTTTACCTTCGAGTTGCGTCAGTTTACATAAAGTTCAGAAATTATACCGAAAAATTTCTCTGCGATAGGTACCAATGCTTACATGGTTGTTGCCTTAGGCTTGCGTCACTTTAAATGTAGCTCCATGACTGATACTGACAAATTTCTCTACGATTAATACAAACAATGACATAGTTCTAACTTGTGCTTGGGAGAGTTGAGATGAAACTCATGAATAATACCGATGCATTTCTTTACGATCAATATTAAAAATTACATAGTTATTGCCTTGGGCTTGCGTCAACTGAGATGAAACTCAAGAATAATGCCTTCAAATATCTCCAACATTAATACGTAGACTTACTTATTGTTTTGGTCTATGGCTCAGGCCAAACTCAAGACTAATGCCTACAAATGTCTGTAACATGAAGTGAGCGGAAACTCAAAACTGTTACTCACAAATGTCTACAAGATCAACACGAAGACTTGCGTAATTCTTGTCTTGGTGTTTGACAGCTTAGTCGAAGCTCGAATCTAATACCTACAAATTTGTCCGAGACCAAAAACAAAACTTACTTGGTTCTTAAGTGCTTAGTACTTAGTCCGCTACTATTCAAATTGATAATGAATCAAATAATTCACGAAGTAAAAAAACGAGAAGGATACAGAATGGGAGCTCATAAAATCACTACAGTATGCTACGCTTATGACGCGGTTTTGATAGCTAACAATGAAGACGACTTACAAAGACAACTCCATACCTTCAATGTGACAGCACGGTCATATAACATAAAAATTTCAGCAGCAAAGACAAAATGTATGGTAATCAGTAAAGAACCACGTAGATGCAAATTGGAAATAGAGGGGAAAAGCATAGAACAGGTCATGACATTTAATTACTTAGGAATTGAAATCACCAGCGAAAGAAACTTGACAGCCGAGGTAACGAGGCAAGCAATCAAAGCGACGAGAGTTAGTAGCTGCCTAAGAGAAACCATATGGAGGAATAAATCTATGACCACAGAATGCAAGATGAGAGTATATAAGACAACCATGACACCAATCCTAACTTACGCAGCGGAGACAAAGGCAGACACGAATAAAACAAAACAGAAAATTAATATTGTAGAAACAAAAGTACTAAGAACGATAAAAGGCATTACGTTGAGAGATAGACAAAGAAACAGTGCCATACGAGAGCAATGTTGCATCCAAAACATTAACAAGTCGATAAAAATGAGAAAGGGGAAATGGAATGAACATGTAGACAGTATGGAACCGGACCGAATAGCAAAAATATGTAAGAACAACAAACCCTATAGTAGAAGACCAGTTGGAAGACCGCCAAAAAGGTGGAAAAAAAGTATACAATTAACCACAACAGAAACTGATTAAGAGGTAGACAAACAGGAGCAATCCTAGTCATGCGAAGAAGACTTAGTTCTTGCTTTGATTGCGAGATAGTTGCGATGAAGCTCAAGACTTATACAGAAAAACTTCTCTACGATCAATACCAAAGCTTACATAGTTCTGACCTTGGACTCGAGTTGTTGATATGAACCCCAAGGGCAACACTTACAAATTTCTTCAAAATCAATACCCAGACTTGACGTAGTCGTTGTATGGAACTTGGGCCAGTTGAAATGAAGCGCAAAAGTAATACTTCGACATTTCTCTTCGATCAGTTGAGATAAAACTCATGAATAATACCAACATGTTCCTCCAAGATCAATAGTAAAACTTACATAGTTATTGCCTAGGGCCTAGGGTAGTTGAGATAAAGTTGAAGGGTACTATCTAATAACTTCTCCAATATCAATACTATTACTTACGTAGTTTCTCTTGGTCTTAGATATGTTGAGCTAAAGCTCAAGACTAATACCTCCAAATTCTTTCGAACACAATACCAAAACCTTTATATAGTTCTTATCTTGGTCTCGGTGGAGTTGAGATTGAACTCAAGACCAATACCAGCAGATTTCATTAAACACCAAAACTTTGATAGTTCATGCCGTCATTTTGCCTAACTTGAGATAAAGTTCAAGAGCAAGACCAACAATTTTCTCTTATATCAAAACGAAGACTTACTGAGTTAATGAGACTAATGTGTCTATAAATATATGCACGTAGTTCTGGTCTTCTTCTTGAGAGGGTTGAGACAATGCTCAAGAATAATACCTGCAAATTTCTTCTAAGTCAATACTAAGACTTGCAGAGTTCTCATCATGGTCTTTGATGGCACAGTTGAGATTAATCTCAAGACCAATGCCTACAAATTTCTCTACTATGAATATTGAAATTGATATAGTTCATGATCTTGAGTCAGACCTACGTAGGTATTGGCTTGGTGTTGGGGTAGTTATACTATAATATCAATACCAAGACTTAACAAAATTTTGAATTTACCCATTGCCACTTCTTATTCTCCTCTCTTTTCTCTATTCCTTCTACTCTTCTTCACCTCTCTTGCGGTTTCTTTCTTCTATATTTCGTCTGGTTTTCCTTTTTCTCATCTCATATTCTGCTGTTTTCTTCATTTGCTTTTCTCTCCATCTCCTTTTTTTTAAATTTATGCTCTTACACGCAAAATCATTCATTCTTTGCTGTTTCTTTTGTGTTCTTTCTTGTCCTTTCCTTTTTATATTTTTATTCTTATTTTATTAACTTACATTTTTGTTCCTTTATTTTTCGTTTGTTGCTCTTGTGCACATGTTTTAGGTATTGTGTTCTTTAAGATCTTCTAATATGAAGACTTTAAACTCTTCATTCTGTACAATTTTGGCTACTTGTACTTGCCCAACTTGTAAGGTATTTGCAGTTATCTGAGTTTTACTAGTTTATTATTTTCTGCTGTTAAGTTAAATGTGTGTGGTATAAACGGATATTAACGTTGTCTTGATTTTAATCATTGATTAATACTTGTTCCTACTTGTAGTTCTAACATCAGAAAATAAACCGTTTTACCACCGAACCGAAACCTTGCTTTCTTGTCTCCTATTTGTATTGTCTCGCCGTTTCTTCATCTTCTCTTTTATTTTTAATGTTTTCTGTAGTGGATGTTTTAAGTATTGAACTTTCCTTCTTCAATATGTAATGGATTTCCTTTTGTGTCAATGACAACATAAGCGTACTATCATTATTTCCGCTGTTTTCCTCTGCTCCTGTTATCCGATACTCTTTTTTTATTTTTCTCTCATTTTTCCCTTCCTACTAAACTGTTAAATAAACAAATGCAGATCGAATGGTCGAACACGATCCCCCGAATATGTGTGTGCCTAACAGTATTTGAAGTAGGGCAGGAATAATGGTAGTAGATATTGTTTTATAAGCATTTCCTTGCTTTTCTAAATTAAGTGCTTATTCAGTACAGCTAACTTCGTGTTCGAGTAAAATTAAAATTGCAAGGTTGTTTTTTCTGGTTATATGTTTTATTTGTGCGAGACGTGCGCAAAATAGTACCGGCTGTGATTTTTGCACCTGTTATTTATGAATGTTTATAAAAAAGTCACTAAAGCGTATCTACAGCTGTAAGCTATCTCTTCTGATATAAATTCGAGGTTTTAGACCCCTATCAGATTTGTTTGTGATGGTATGGAAGTCAACCAAACGCTGCCTCCGTGAAACCTGCACTAGTTTCGTCCAGTTTTTGCTGATCATCCGCCCTCATTACGTGCTGCCCTCGGTTCACCCTGAAAGGGGCTCCGCGGGTCATCTCCGGGCCCGAAGAAAGGCAGCGGAACCGCTGATGATGCGAAGGCCCACACTGCATTAAAGGCCTAACACGGCTTTTGTCGGCTCGGGCAGGTAACGTTGCCGCTCCCGCTGAGATGCTGATAGATTGATTTGTTTTTCGTTTTATTGTGGCCCCGGTGATCACTCGACGCCCGCCGCCCCGGACCACGCGGCGCTACTGGCCGATGTGTCAATTATTACGTAGCTTGTCGCCATAGTGTCAAATTTTTTATTCTCATTATAATATTTTCAGAAAGGAGTACATTTTGTGTGGATGTTCTAGCGAAAACCATTAAGCGATATGCTTCTCATCCTGCGCACAATATATTTGTACCAGAATATTAGAACACCGCGTAGAAAATGAATTTAGGTATAATAGAAGGATGTCAGAATTATTAACATGTTTTTTGTGAAATAAGGTAATAAAATTTGAATTCAGTTGAATAATGAAAAATAAGAAACAGAAGGGTTCTAACATGATTTAAAAGTTACCTGAAATAGAGTGGGAGATTGATAGCAAATATTTATTTGAGTAATGTTATTTAATATAGCGGGTGTTACTAAATGTGATAATAAATTACATAGACTGTTGAACTGTAAAAAATATGCAAAAACGATATCACTGGGGAGATATTAATTTTATGTACAAAAATACATTGTCATAGAATTATTTATAATTTTTTGTAAAAGGCTGAAATTTTGAAATAAACCCTCTCATAATGTAATTTAATGATCTGTTTGGTGTATGAAAGGGTGTGATTATTGCTGAATTGTTGAACACGAAAATAAAGCGAATATTTAAACAAGAAGATTGTATAATGATGATATGGAGAAAATGTGTATGGTAGCAGGACCATAATTTGGAATACTACAGACATTGAAGTGACTTCTGGAATTGGATGTTGAACCTAGTTGATTGTTAATTAATTACATCATGTGAATTGGATAGCATGAGCTGCCTTCATTAGAAGTAGGAAGATACAGGTTTCTGGAATAGACATCTTCAGAATTGGAAAGGATTTTTCTTGTGAATTTCACCAGATCAAGGTTCACATTATTTGGTTTGTCGACGTCTTATTTGGAGGAGACATGTTTTATTTACTGCTGGAAGAGGATCTTGACGGGGTTCAAGTTGCTGAGTTGTATGCTGATTGAAGATTTGGGAAGGAGACATTCTAGAGGGCGTTTGCGGTGCCTGACGGTTGGCTGAGTCAATACTGGTGTTAGTCTGCAGTTTGAAGCATTTCTGTAAGCAGTTGGTATGCAGATAGATCATTCAAAAGCTGATCAAGTTGTTTAGACGAATTACAGCTGCATTTATTTATTGATCAAACTAAAATAGACAGTAAAAGAGTGAAGTGAGGTCATTAAAAAGAGACTACTTACTATTCCATGTTTATTGAATGACAGGTAATGTAACAGAGAGGTATTATATACGCTAGAACAAAGTGAACAGCAATGACACAAATGCTTTATGGCGCAGAAATAAATTAAACAAGGGGATTCCCACAAGCTATTGCTCTTCACGATACTAGATAAAGGATTAAAAAACAAACAAGTTTACAGTAACATTTCAGCTAGTTTGCAGCTTAAAATTAATAAATGTTGAGAGAACTTTCAACGACCTTGCTGCATTCTTGCAGTATAACGTTCAGTAGATTTGCAGCTAATTTTCAGTAAACATGCAATATATCGTTGGAAAATTTTTTACTAGCTTCCAGCAAATATTCTCAAATTTTTTACATGATAAAAGTTAAGTACATTTTCAGCAAGTTAACCGAATAAGTGAGTTTGGAAAAAATTGTCAGTTAGTTTATAAACATTTCTAAATAAGTTCCCAGTTAACTGCAAAGTTTAAGGAAACTTGTAGCAAATGTTTAACAAGTTTGCGGTAATAGTAGATATACTACAATGTCTCTAGAAAAATTTTACTAAATTGTGGACAACTTTGTTTCAAATTTGCAGAAAAATTGTAGTAAACCATCAACAACGTTAGAGTAACAGTAAATTTGCTAGAAAGTTTCTTGGAAGGTTTTACTAAATTGACGGCGAGCTTGTTGCAAGTTTTCAGAAAGCTTGTAAGAAATCTTTAGCAAGTTTACGGTAATAGTAATTTACTACAAAAGGGCTAGCAAGGTATCACTAAATTTTCGGCAAGCTTGTTGGAGTTTGCAGACAGCCTGTAGACAATTTGTAACAAGTTTGTAGTAACAGTAAATTTATTGGAAAGTGTCTAGCAAGAGTCTACTAAAATGTATGCAGGCTTGCTGCAAATTTTCAGAAACCATGTAGTAAATCTTTAACAAGCTTATAGTAGCAGTAGATTTACTACAATGTTTTAACATGGTTTCATTATGTTAAGGACGTTTATTCCAAGTTCTCAGAAAACTCGTAGCAAATCTTAGAACATTACAGTAATAGTAGATTTACTAGAAAGCTTCCAGTAAGGTTTTAGTAAATACCCAGCAAGCTTGCTGCAAGTTTTTATGAAGGTTGCAGCGAATACTTAACTAGCTCACAGCAGTAGTAAATCTAGTAGAAAGTGTTTAGCAAGGTTTCCACATGTTTTCATACACTTGTAGCAGCTCTTTAACAAATTTACAGTTTCTTGGAAGGTTTTACTAAATTGACGGCTTGTAGCAAATCTTTAGCAAGTTTACGGTAATAGTTAATTTACTACAAAGGAATTAGCAAGTTGGCACTAAATTGTCAACAAGCTTCTTGTAAGTTTCCAGACAGCTTGTAGTAAATTTTTAACAGGTTTGTAATAATAGTAAATTTACTGGAGCAAGATTCTACTTAATTGTAGGAAGCTTGCAACAAGTTTTCAGAAAGCTTCTAGTAAATCTTTAACAAGCTTGCAGTACCATTACATTTACTAGATTGTTTTAGTAAGGTTTAGTTAATTAAATTGTCGGGAAGGGTATTTCAAGTGCACAGAAAGTTAGTAGCAAATCCTAACAACATTACAGAAATAGTAGATTTACTTGAAAGTTTCTATCAAAGTTTTTCTAAATTCTCAGCAAGTTTGCTGTAATTTTTTATGAAGTTTGTAGCGAATAGTTAGCGAGCTTACAGTAGTAGTAAATTTACTAGAAAGTTTCAAGCGAGGTTTAACTTAATTGTCGGCAAGCTTGCCACAAGTTTTCAGAGAGCTTGTAGTCACTCTTTAACAAGTTTACAGTAATAGTATTGTGCTTAAAAGATACACAGCTGGGGACAACCACTTTTCTTGATATGTACTAGCTCAATAATAACGCATTTTTATTAACGTGTCTGGCAAATTAAACTAATACTATGAATTTGAATTCAGAATCGGACTATAATTAATGGATTTATTTCAATTCTATAGTACTGATATAACACTTTATTTTCTGGCCATTTTCATAACATGGTAGCTGTTCTAAAGAAGCAGCAACGCTGTATAGCAACATCCGGATGGCCTGCAAGAAAGGAGCATAAATTATATACAATGAAATTAAAAAAGAAGAGTATTATTGTGAAATTTGGTTGGAAAAGATAGTAACGGACATAAAAAAGGGTGCATCTCTAATAAGTGGACTTTTAATGTGCAGGAGAGAACAGGAATGTAGTGACCTGTAAATTAAAGGTACTACGTTTGGAATTTGAGTGACAGATAGACCTGTTTTGGACTGGGCATAGACGTTGCGATGTTAATTCGGAAGAAAATTTATATTTTGAAGATTATTAAGTCAATTTACTACTTTTAATTGTCTCAATTCAATTTAAAAGAAGGCATTATTTATGCAGTAAGTAATAATATGTCTGGGGCTAGCTTGGATGCTTAGCGATACGATTTATTTAAAACTAACAAACGGTATATTTTCCATAAGGAATTTAAATACCTATATTTATGTTTCAATAAATTATACTGTATTCATTCACAAACGATTGTCTATTAAAGTAAATATTAATAATTAACGTGTTTTCGTTGTGGCAAGTACCTTCTAATGGGAGTGTCAGTATACTGCGTGTCAAGTTTGTAGCAAATATTTAACAGCTTTACAGTAATACTCAATTTGCTGGACAGTTTCTAGCAAGGTGTCACTAAATCGTTTACAAGTATTTTGCAACTAATCAGAACGTTGGTAGCAAAGCTTAAATACATTTTGAGTAATAGTCAATTTAATATAAAGCTTGTAAATTCTCGGCAAGCTGGTTGGAAATTTTCAGAAAGCTTCTGGAAAATCTTAAGCCAGTTTAACGTAATAGAAAATTTACTAGAAAGGTTCTAACAAGGTTTTATTGCTGTCGGTCAGCTTATTTCAAGTGTTCAGAAAGCTTGCAGCACATTTTTAACAAGTTTACAATAATAAAACAACTACTAGAGCTTTTAACAAGGTTTCACTACATTGTCGGGAAGCTAGTTGTAAGTATTCAGCAAGCTTCTAACAAATGTACACTAATAGCAAATTTACTGGAAGGTTCTTAAAAAGGTTTTACTAAATCATTGGCATGCTGTCACAAAGTTCATAGAAAATAAGTGATAGGTTTTATGTAATAGCAAATTTACTAAAAAAGGTTATTCTAAACTATCAGCAAGCTTGTTGCAAGTTGCCAGAAGGTTTCTGGCAAATATTCAACGAGTTCACAGTAATAGGAAATGCACTAAAGAGTTTTGTAGCAAGATTTTACTAAATTGTCGGCAAGTTTCTTGCAAGCCCTCAAAGAGCTTGTAGTAAATATTTAACAAGGTTCTTGCAGTAGAAAATTTGCTAGAAAGATACTAGCAAGGAACTGGTTTAATATATGCATTTTCAATGGGTTTGCAGTCAGCTTCTTTAAGTGAAAATCGAAGCATTCGACAATTTTGAAGTAAAACTTTCAGACATTTTGCAGTAAATTTTCAGTGAACGTGCATTATGCATTTTTAACTAGTTTGCAGTGGAGATTATACAAGTTTACAGCATTTCTTGTGGCAGAATTCGTGCAATTGTTCAAGCGAATAAAGGTAAGATACATTAAAAATGTAGTCGTAGAACAGATAGTAACGCTATTAAGAATCTATTATTCCAAAACTACTGCAAGTTGCGCACATCACTTTGAAGGGTTGTTGCAAGTTTGTTGAATATTTTCCCTAAATTAAAGAATATTTTCAAACTAGTATACAATTTACTAATATTACACTTTAAACTTTCTCGAAATTGTAATTATCAAAACATGCTACAATCTTGTACCTAGTATCTTTGTTGCAAACTAGTTAACGTTAAAAAAATGCATTAAAAGTTTATTGCAGCTTTAAAAATTTACTGGAACTTGACTGTAATTTTGTTTTAAAATAACGGTGCAAGCCTATAACATAATTTGCTGCTAGAAATTTGCTGTAATTTAGTAACGATAATTCTATAAGCTTGTAGAATATCTTCTGAAAAGTTGTAAAATGTCTGCTGCAAACTAGTTAAAAAAATTCCTAAGATATAATGGGCTTTTCCGAAAAGATACAGCAACTTGGTAAAAAAATGATTGTGAAAAAGCTACAAACTTGTAGAATGCTTGCTGAAAGGGTGCAGAAAATCTTGTGTCAACACTAATTTCCTAAGCTATACCACACGTTTATCGAAAATCTGCTGAAACTTGCTAAGAAATTTATCGTAAATTTCCTAAAACATGCTGTAGTTTTGTCAAGTAAATGCTGTAAACTTGTAGAATAATTGCCGAAGACTTGTACTGCTGTAAAATATTTAAAACATTCTTGAAGATATATTTTACGTTTACTGGAAACTGTAAACTTGGTGTTGTTGTAAGTTTGTCAGGAAAATGCTGTAAACTTGTAGACTTGTTGCTGTAAATTACAATAATATCTACTGTAAACTAGTTTATAAATGTTCTAAAATATGTAGTACGTGAAAATTTGATGTAATTTTAGTAATAAAATTCTGTAAAATTCTAGAACATCTGCCGCAAACTAGTAAAATATTTACTAAAGACTTGTAGAATATCTGTTCTCAATTAGTTTATACATTTTTCTAAATATATTGCAGGATTGCCGAAAAATTACTCAATTTGCTATAATTTCTGCAGTAAACTTCCTGAAAATTTGCTTTAATTTTGTCAATAAAATACTGTTAAATTGTAGAATATTTGCTAAAAACTTCTAGAATACCTGCTCTGAACTAGTTTATAAATTTTGTAAAATATATAGCACCTAAAAATTTGCTGCATTAAAAAAATATGTAAACTTGCTGAATATCTGCTGAAACTAGTTAAAAAATCGGTAAAATATATCACTAAGTGGGTTAAAAAATTCTTAAAAATATATTGCACGTTTATCAAAAAGTCACTGCAACTTGCCGAAAACTTACTGAGGTTTTGTCAAGAAAATGCTGTAATCAAGTAAAATATCTACCGAAAATTTGTAGAACATCTGTTGTAAATTGGTTAAAAAAAATCAGAGCATATAGCGCACTGATAAATTGCTGCAACTTGCTGAAAGCTTTACTGCAAACATTCTTTTTATTATTAAAAAAGTCCTTTGGAACCACTTCAATAGGAAATTATAATTTTGTGTTGCACACTTGCTGAGATATTTACTATAAATTTCCTGAAAATGTTCTACAAGCTTCCTGAAGACTTGCAACCACAATTTAGTACGATTTTGTTAGAAATTTACTAGAAAATATACTGGAATCTCCGCAGGTTTACTACAAATTTCTTGGAAGGTTAATTTAAATACAGATTAACATTTTTGAAATGTTGCTACATAGTTACTTACAATTTGCTTAAAAGTTCCAGTAAACTCCTCTTAATGACGTTGATAGTACATTGAAGCAATATGTATGTCTACATTAAGTTAGCTAAAATAGCAATTAATTTTAAAGAAGTTAAAGGTTACCTCTACCTTCTTGTTCTAATTGATGCTAGAACGCTGTACTGACATTTTATCACAAATTACAAGCTACGTCGAAGAAGCTTTTTTTTTGTCGAATTAAGTTGAATGTAGTTTATTTTCTTGTGTCAATATTAATTAATGGCAGACTGCCTGCAGGACTAACGGTGCAGCACTTTTTAACCAGCTTAGGGCCTGTGGATCTGGAAACGATAAGCTGCTCGCAGTGCTACCTACAAGGCCCTAATCCAACCCCTTCGTACAATGCAAAGCCCCCGGTGTAAGCCGATTCTGGAAGCCACTAAGCCAACTAGGATATCTGCCTGCGACTGCGACTGCTGCGTGGAGCATTCTTCGAGCTAAGTGTATTAAAATGCAGGGGTTTCTCAGAAATACTCCTGACGGAAGCTCAGCTTGTCTCGGCAGGATCAGTAAAAATGGTTAGTTTAGACAAAAGCATATATCGATAACGTTGACTGTACAAGCGTAAATACTAAGAGCGCCCCAGGTATCGAGTGCTGTTTAAACTACAGAAGTTCGAATTTCAAACAGACGTATAAAAAAGATGAAACAGCACATACAATTTTAATATGCTCTTCAGAAGAGGAATATTATGACAACAAATACTGAACTCTGCAAATCATACTAAAACTACATGGGAAATAATTAATTAGGCAGTTCTAAAGAACAAAACCTTTTTTCCATCAAAAATTAAATGCAACGGTAACATTTTAGCGGATTTAACAGCTATAACTGATTTGACCTACGTAAGTACGTTGAAAAAGCTATATAAAATCATATTTGCACAATATTAAACATATCTACTTCTAACTGTGCCGAGTATTTACATCTACAACTACGACAATAACCATACATATTTGATGGCGAAAATAAAACACTGTTGAATGTCTCAAAACCAACTTGTCAGTGTCAACAAGTGTCAATTTTCCCATAAACGTTGCTAGTGGGAATAATTATTGTAACATGCAACGTCTTTGGAAAAATTGACACTGACAAGTAGGCTTTGTGCCATTCACCAGTGTTTTATTTTCGGCATCAAATATGAAAATGCATCTAGGTACTAAGTATTCAATTACACCGTGACACCAAAAGTACAGGTTCTTGTTTACCTTTTCCACACCGGCAGGATTTAAAAAAATTCACTAATTGTTTCGGGAAAACTTTATTGAATTTGCTACCGCCATTCGGATAATATTAACTGAGGTATCATGGATAATCAGTTACAAGAAACCATCCTACCATTGTAAATAATAAAACCAGAATCCATTTCGGCAGCATCAGAATATGTTTCTTAGCTTTGTAATCATTCTTTGTCTACCATTTCATCTTCAGGTTCTTGACCTTTTTTTTTCTGCCTCACTGATTTCTCACATATATACAAGAAAAACTTCAAAGATTGTAAACCATAGTACAATGATAAAGTTTTACAAGCAGAATGAGAAACTGTTTCTTTGTGTATACCATGGCAGATCATAAAAACACAATTGATGCCGTTGGTAAATCTAGCCATCTGGTCGAGAATATGCGTCTTCACTTTTTAATCAATTCCCATTTACTAGATCGCCAGGTACTTAATCTTTATTCCCCTTACTACTGTTTTCTGACTTAGCTGTAATGTTTCGAATCAGGAATTAGGTATCAGTTACAAGAAACCCTGACACCATTGTAAATCATAAAACCACGATTTATGCCTATGGTAAAGTCTCCGCAACGTCATGTCAATATTTTTCTTACGTTTATTCTTCATCTATTATTTCGTCGTTAAGTACATATTTATTTTCCTCCACACCGTCTTTTGGAATAACTCTCAACTTATAGAAGTTATGAGAAGCCCTGCTACCATTGAAAAATCATAAAACTACAGTTTACGCTGATGGCAAAGTCTTCTCAGCAGAATGAGAATATGCGTCTTTGTAATCATCATTCATCTACTATTTTACAGTCAGGTACTTCATCCTTTTTTACCTCCCCATTGATTTCTCGTTTAGATGTCAACATATAGAATTAGGGATTATCACGTACAGGAAACGAGTGTACCATTGTAATTAATACAACCACAATATATGTAGGTGGTAAAACTTTCCCAGCAGCATCAGAATATGAGTTTTGCTTTGTAATAATTATTCATCGCCCATTTCAGGGTGAGGTATTTAATCCTTCTTTTTTTGGTGAGTTACAGAAGAAACTTCAATCATGGCAAACCATAGAATGATGGGTAAGTTTTAGTAGCAGAACGAGGAACAGCTTTTGTATGTTATGTAGCTTCATCATCTACTGCCTCAACGTCGGACACTAGATTTTCATTGTCCTTGCCACTAACTTCTCAATTAGCGGTCAGCCTATCGAAATAGGAATTATGAGTCACAAGAAACTCTTATAACCAGCCGATCATAAAACCACAGTTTATGCCGATGCCAAAGTCTCTTCACCTGCATGAAGATAAGCGTTTTTACTTGGTAATCATTTCTTAGCTACTATTTCATCGTCAGGTACTTGATCTCGATTTTCCTTTTCAGCGACTTCTCATATAACTGTCACCCTATCGATTTATCAATTTGAAAGGACCTTCTACCATTGTATTGATTTATTGATCTTCATTTTCCTTCCCGAATGATTTCTCAATTAGCTGTCAACCAATCGAATTAGGGATTGTCTATAACAAGACACTCTTCTACCATTATGGATCATAACACCACATCTTATGCCAGGGATAAACTTTCCTCAGCAGCATAAGGATATGCTTCTTCGCTTTGTAATCATTTTTGGTCTGCCAATTGATCGCCAAGTGCTTAATATTCATTTTTATCTGCACTGTTTTTTGGTTTAGCTGCCAAATTATCCAATCAGGAAATATGTATCAGCTGCAACAAACCCTGATACCATCGTTACTAATAAAGCGACATTTTATGCCGGTGGTTTAGTCTTTCCAGCAGCACCAGAATATGCTTCTTTGCTTTGTAATCAGTCTTCATCTGTCATTTTACCGTTAGGTACTTAATCTTCCTTTTGCTCCCCACTTACCGCTCATTTAGCTGTCGACCTATTATTAACAGGAAACACTTCAACCATTGTAAAGCATACAGCAATGATAGTTTCCCCAGCAGAATGATCCCCACTTGATCCCCATTTTTCTCACCTACTAACTGTTTATTGAGCTGTGAACCTATCGAATTAGGGATTATCAGTTATAAGAAACGCCTCTGCCATTGTAGATCGGAAAACCACAATTTATGTTGGTGGTCAAGTTCCCTCAGCAGAATGAGGATTTGCTTCTTCATTTTGTTATAATTCTTCATCCGCCATTTCATCGTCAGGTACTTAATACTCATTTTCTCTGTACTATTTCCTGGGTTAGCTACTAACTTATCAAATCAAGAGATAGGTATCTCTTACAAGAATCCCTGCTAACATTATAACTCATAAAACCAGAATTTATGCCGGTGGTGAAGTCGCTTCAACCACAAACTATGGGAAATTGCTTCTTTGTAGTCATTGTCCATCTACCATTTTAATCGTCAGGTACTTAATCTTTATTTCCCTCAGCACTGTCTTCTGATTTAGCTTCTCATTGAATCAAGAGTTAGGTATCAGTAACAACAAACTCTGCTACCATTCTAACTTATAAAGCCACAATTTATTCCGGTGGTGAAGTCTCCACAGCAGCGCCAGGAGATGCTTCTTAACTTGATAATTGGCCTTCCTCTTTCAAGGAGAAGATGTGTTTTAGTAGCTTCATCATCTATTATCTCGTCGTCGGGAACTTTCTCTTCATTTTCCTCCTTCTAATGGGGCCATTTGGTGAAAAAATGTTTTTTTTAAATAGGTTAAGTTATAGGTACCATTACGATGACAAAAATCTTTGTAAGCAGTTGTATGCATTTATTTTCTTTCTCTTTTTTTTCACCAATAAAGTATGTATTATATTATATTATTATTATATTAACTTCTCATTTAGCTATTAACTTATTGAATTAGGGATTACCAGTTAGAAAAAAACCCTCTTCCATTGTAAATCATAAAACCACAACATATGGCGTTGGTAATGTCTGCTCAGCAACATGCGAATACTTACGTAAATGCTCCTTAGCTCTCTGATGCGTCTTTAGTTACTATGTCTTCGTCAAACACTTGACATTCATTGTATTCTCCAATGACGTTTCGCATAGCTATCAGCTTATCGAATTATGAATTAAATCACAAAGTCACAATATATGTCGGTGATGAACGTTTCTCACCAGCATGAAAATCTGCTTCTTAGTTTAGTAATTATTTTTCATCTACCATTTCATAGTCAAGTACTTCATTTTCTTTCTACTCCCCACTGGCTTTTTACTTAACTGTCAATCTATTGATTAAAAATGATTATTTACAGGGAATACAGCCTTCAATACAAACCATGAAACCATAATTATTTTTTTAAGTTTTTCCAGCAGCACGATAATCTGTCTCTTTGTCTTCCAGTAACTTCATCATACTATTTAATCGTCGTGTACTTGATCTTTACTTTCCTCTTGAGTGTCAAGTGATTTAGCAATTATCATTTGGAGGAAGAAATTCTGCAATTATTAGTTTCGGTGGTGTAGATAAATTAGAGAATAGAACGAGTATGTACATCGATGGTAAAGTTTTACCAACAGTATGAGAATCTGCCTCTCTGTTTTCTAATAGTTGCACCATTTACTGCATCATTGCCAGGTACTTTATCTTCATTTTACTCAGTACCGTTTTGTTGTCAAACTATCATTTAGCATCGTAAACTATAGAACTGAGATTTATATCAGTGACATTTTACAATTATGAACATAATCGACTTTATTTCCAATTATTTAATCTTTATTTTCTTCCACACCAATTTTTTCCTTTGCTGTTAAGTTATCGATGTGGCAATTATTTCTTGGACCAAGAAATTCTAGATTTATAATGATTGTGAAGTTTTGCCAGCAGCATGAGGATCTATTTCTTTGTCTTCTAATAGTTTCACCATTTACTGATTCATCGTTTGGTACTTCAGTTTCATTTTCCTCATCATCGATTTTGTTGCAGAGCTTCTCAACCTATTTTCTAACATTGTGAATTGTGACCCATGACAGGTACTCGACCTCGACCTCGACCTTTATTTTTCTTCTCACTGACTTCTTGCTCTGCTGTCAAACTATCGATTCTGAAACTGTCACTTACAGAAAGAAATTCTTGAAATATCGGCGGCGGTGAAGTTAAATCAGAAAATGGGAATTTATATCGATGGTAAAGTTTTATTAGCAGCTTCAGAATGTGTTCCTTCGTCTTGTAATAATTTAACCACTTTATCGTAGGGTTCTTGGTTTTGACATTCCTCATTACCGATTTATTACAGAGCAGTCCAGTCAATCTATTGTCTAGCATTGTAAGTTAGAGATCCATGGTCCCTGAAATTTCACCATTGTTGTAACAATCTCCTTCACCGACACATACTCGATCTTCATTATCCTTCTCTTCGACTTCTGACAAGCTATTGATTTAGAAATTATCATCTGCAGGAAGAAATTTGATAATTAGTTGCGGTGGTGAAGGTCAACTATCGAACGAAAATTTATATCGATAAAGAAGTCCTACCAGCAACGTGGACATCTGTCTCTTTATCTTCTAACAATTTTACCATCTACCAATTCACTGTCGGCTACTTGATTTTAACTTTTCTCCTCACTGATTTGTTGAAGAGCTGCCAACCTCTCGTCTATCATTGTAAATTCTAGAGCCATGACTTCTATCCATGGTAAAAATTCACCATTACCATGACAATCTGCTCCATTGCCAGGTCTCCGATATTTATTTTCCGCTTGCCCGATTTTTGCTTTGCTGTCAAGCTGTTGATTTAGAAATTATCAATTAGCTGGTGAAGTTTTACCAGAAGCACCAAAATCTGTCAATTTGTCTTCTAATAGTTTCACCACTGTATCGTCGAGTACTTGATTTTAATTTTCCCCATTACTGGTTCGTTGCAGAGCTGTCAACCTATGGTCTAGGGTTGAGATCTATGACTCAGAGTAAGTTTTGAAGAACTGAATTGCAGCAGGCCCTGGATAGCCTGAATCAGTTGGCAGTACTGAAGTGCATTGTCAGTCTATCAAGCTCGAGGTTAGTAGGTTAGGTTTTGTTTGTCATTTGACACACATTTAACCTGCAAATCTCGAATTTGACATAGACTGACAATACACTTAAGTAATGCCAACTGATTCAGGCGGTTTGCGGAAAGTTTGTTCCCCACATTTCGTACCCCACTTCATTCCAGAGCGAGCTCAATTTGTCTCCTAGATTACAGGGTGTTGAAAAATGAGTGCAGCGATCGGAATGCAGTTAGAAAAATGAAAAATAGTTTAATTAATTTATTTATTATCTATAATAAACTTATAAGAACTATATACAGTATGACCCCGGCTTGAGTTTACAAGAGGGAATAAATTTTATTTTTAGTTTTACATAAAAATGTTATCAGGATGATACTTACATTAAACCGTCATTTTTAATAAATACAATTTATTTTGTTCTTATAAGATGTGGGGGGACGAAATATCCCGGGAACGAAATGTGGGGTACGAAATGCGGGGAACGAAATGTGGGGAACGAACTTTCCGCATCCCGATTCAGGCTATCCAGGGCCTGCTGCAATTAAGTTCTTAAAAAATCACTCTGTATACGTATATCACTGGTGAAGTTCCACCATTACCATGATAATCTGTTTGACTGCCAAGTACTCGATTTTCATTTTCTTCCTCACCGACTTCTTGTTCTGATGTAAAACTTTTATTTAGAAATTATCATTTGGAGGGAAAATTTCTTTAATTAATGTAGATGGTAAAGTTGAACCATAATATGGGAATTTATAGCGACGTTGAAGTTTTACTAGCAGTATGGGATTTTGCTTCTTTATCTGTTAATATATTCATCATCTACTGCTTCATTGTCGTGTAATTAATTTTTATTTTCCTCATTACCCATTTGTTGCAGGACTGTCAACATATTGTCTAGCATAGCAAAGTATAGAGCCATGATTTATATCAATGGTGACATTGCACCATTTCCATGCAAATCTGCTTCACAGTCAAGTACTCGATCTTTCCTTCTCTTCTACTTCTTGCTCTGCTGTCACTTCAGCGTAAGGTACTTGATTTTCATTTTCCGCATTACCGATTTGTGGGAGAGCTGTCAACCTACCGCCTAGCAATGTAAATTGTAGAACCATGATTTATATGAATGGTACAATTTCACCTTTTTCGCCCAAGTATTCGATCTTCATGATCATTTTCTCCGACTTTTTGCTCTGCTGTGAAGCTTGTGATTTAGAAATTATCACTTGGAGAAAGAAATTCTGCAATTAGTTTCGGTGATAAAAACCATAGAAGAAGAATTATCGATTTGTTGTAGAGCTCTCCATCTATCGGCTAGCATTGAAAACTATAGAATCAGAGTTTATATCAATGGTGTTCTACCCTTAACCTAGAGATTTAGAAATTATCATTTGCACGAAGAAATGAGAATCTGTTTCTTTGTCTTCTAGTGGTTGTATCATCTATTGCATCATTGTCAAGCCCTTACTGTAAATCTATGGATTGGCCACAACACGTTTCTACCATTGCAAATCACAGGATGAAAATCTATTTTCGTGGTGGAGTTTCACCATCTACATGAACATCTGCTAGTTGTTTTGTAAGAATTTTTCCATCTACTATTTCTTGATAAGGTACTTGATCTTCGTTCTAGTCATCGAATTAGGGCTTATCAGTTTCAAGTACATCAAATGATCTCCTGTGCAGCGCACAGGGGATGCGAAGCCCGAAGGATCCGAATCGTTTAAGAAGGTAAATAAGGTAGGCCGAGCGATATTTATAAAACAGCTTAATGGGTTCGGACGCAATATTCGGGCCGGCTTTCGCAATGGTCTTGCAGCAGCCACGATAAGCGCGCGTGGGTCGCTGATAACCACGGAATGCGGCGCGTTTAATGGGCCCGGGCCCCACGAGCCGCCCATGGCCGAAATCGCAGTGGAGTGAATTCGATGCAAGGATCAGAAGTGGGGCCGATGATTAATGGTCTTATCGTGAACCAGCACATGTTTGCTTGTTGTAATCCAGACTTTTTGTGCCTTTTGCGTCCGCTCAACTTTTAATTGCAAATGGCGTTCAACACGGGATCCAATTTTTCTCCTCCGTCTTCTTATTTGTTATACATTTTTTGCCGCCGCTCGTTGACTGGTCCTGATTTTAATAAGCTGCCTGTCGAACGGCCGCTTGATGGATTGCCCGGCGGAAGATGGAGATTCGGCGGCGGCGTCGCGTTTTTACGATTGCGCGCCCGGACTTCTATTTATAATTAATAATTTAACGCCAAATTAGGGCCCTATTTTATTATTCTCTTATCGACAGCTTCGTAATTATTTGCCGGGCGTGGGAGGCTGTTTTTCAATAAGCGTTTCGCAATGTTGCCTACGTGCGCTGCTGCAATTGCATCGCAATGCACATCGAGACGTCCACGGCTGGAGACATCCCCTGACTTGGCTTAGGGTTGGTAGGCTTCGGGGCAATGGAGAGGAAAATTAAGATCGAGTATCTGACGATGAAACGGGAGACGTCAAGATTATTATTTACTAAATAAGTAAGGGGGTCTCCAAGCTGGTTGTCTAGTTGTAGTTCTTTGATTTATAATGGTAGAATACGTTTCTTCACAAATCGAAAAAAAACTGAGTTTTCCTGAAGCAAGGGAAAGCATATAAAAATAGTAAAATGTTCAACTGATTTACAGTAAATTTAAGGGCTGTTTTAGCTAATCTTCAATAAGTTTGTAGCAAATTTTAGCTTAAAACCAGTACCTATATTTTTATGAAAATTGCAAGTTTGAAGTTGGCTCTTTAGTACGTTTAAGATAATTTTTTGATAAATTTTCTAGTGAGGTTATAATTAAAAATAAGTACTTGCACAACACACATAATTTTATTCCTTAATTTCAGGAATCCCAACTAACATCAATGTACTGAGATTGGAATATCAAATGAGTAACTATTACTACGTAATCGCCACTAAAACTGTGACTTTGATGTATAAATAACTTTATTTGACAAATTCGACACTTCCTGCCACGTAGGTAGTTTTCATCACGAATGATTACTTTGCAGCTGTATATCACCTGTAGATTGAGTTACCGGTATTACCGGTATTGGAAACGTCGTAGTTGTCTTTCAACCGACTTGAAAGTATTAAGAACTTAAACGTTGCTAACGATGGTTACGGCGACTAATTTATGCTACTGAAATGCGACTTCAAAGTTGCAACTACCTTGAAGCCGTTTTGATAGTTGACGCGACGTTCTGGACATTTTTGCTAAGCTTTAAAGTTATGAAACTTGTATGTAATATTAATTTATAAGTGTTTCCGATACCTATAGAACGCAACCTCACTGTGCACAGTTACTATAAAATTTCACATGAGGTAACATTCGCCATTTAGTTACCAATATTGGCAACATTTCATGCTGTGCATTGTTGTGGTACTTTTAGCAATGCGGCTCTTTTAGAAAAATGCGTCTGTGTATAAAGGCGATCTTGGTCACAATAATGAAACAATTTATCGACAACCTACAACAGTTAAAAAAAATTGGTTCTCATGAAGACAATTAGCTATACCGGCACTGTAAAACAGCATTATAGCACTGTAAAGTCGTTATCTTGTCTTCTATACCTTGTTCGAACGCATAGACAACTCCCGGTCATCTGCAAAAAATGTGAGGTTAAAAATTAGAGAAGTTAAATTTCTGTACGGAGACATGAAGTGGTAACGGGAACTTTTAACAGGCAGTTTATGGTGGGCACAATCCTACCAGGACTTTAAAGTGGTGCTACAGTTACCTTCGGATCTTTTCAGTAAATATGCCTTTAAAATGCCATATTTGCAGTTCCCGTCACACTATGTTGAAGTACCAAATACTTCTAAGTTATATTTATCAGTTGAAGCAAAACTTACACCATTTTTAAAAAAACAAACATTGACGTACAACGTCAAAGAATTAATTTATCAACGTTGGTCTAGCAAATATAATATATTATTACGTAGTAATTAGTTTCAAGTTTCAAAGAACAAGAAAAGAAGGTTTTTACTATTTAGAATCTTATATTATCGCATGATATTAGATATTTTAATTAAAAATACAATTTAGAATGGCGCGTGGTCTTATTTTAACTTATCATCACTATTTTTGACGGTAAACTTGTATTCGTTTTAATTTCCTCACTCAAACCGTCGCGTCGGCAGAAAGCACGAGTTTTGCTTTCTAATATTAGTTTTATAGTATTCTATTTAGTTTCTGAGCTAAAGAAATAAAATTACTAATTGCAAGGCGAAGCAAGCAACACTAATCTAACACTAAGTTACATGAAAGTCTACGTAACCCCAAAGTCATTGGAACATAGCCGGGCAAGAATGTCGCCTAAACGTTGGGGTCACCAAAAATTATTATAATTGGAACGTTTCTATTACGTGTCTCTGACTAGTGACAAGACCCATACAATGGTCGCCGGCACGTTCTAGCGACTAATTGCGCTACCTCAGAATTCGTTTGGCAAGATTCCAATAAATGTTAGCAGAAGTACAGTAAATTTATCACAGGGTATTTTCAAAGAGTTTCTAGGAAATTTACACAAATTTGTAGTCCATTTCCAGCAAACCCTGTAGAAAATTTACGACAGTTGCAGTAAATCTACTATTATAAAACATTTAGCGGATTTACTTTCATCATAGGTCCCGGGTGGTGTAGCTTCAACAAGCGTCCACGTTCGATCAGTAGAGTTAAGCAACGCTCTCTTTGGTCAGAACTTGGATGGGAGTTCCACGGCTACTTCTCCCGGCACCTCGTGGTACGGCTATCACGGAAAAAAGTTGGTCCCGGTTGTCATAATAACATCATGACAGTCGTTAGTGGGGTTGGAAGTCCCCATAAAATGTACAGCGACGCCTATAATTGGCCTAACGGCTGTTGGCGAAGTGCAGGATAAAATAAAAAAAAAATAAAAATCAAATTTTCACCGTACATTCCCGTATCAGTAAACCCGTAGCAAATCTTCAACGCATGCGTACCACAGTTGCTGCTTATTTTTGTAAATTGTAGGTAAATGCCTGGTAAATTTTTACAAACTTATATTAAATATGTCCAACAAGTAGGTTAGTTTTATGTTAATATTACTACTGTAAAATGGACCAAATATATTTTGAGAATGCATTCATATTAGTTTCAGGAAGCAAGATTGCAGTAAATTTTCGATAAACATTGAGGGTGCTTGCAGCAAATTTCTAGTCTTTTTACATCATCCTTTTACCAACGCTGTAAAATGGGTGAACATTTTCAAATTGCAAATCTTTGAAGATCTAAAGCAAATTTTTAGCAATTTTTCTAGCAAGTCTGTACTCAATTCTAAATATTTTTGAGATAATTAGCAATTTCATCACTTTCCACCAAATTTTGGCCTAACGTCCAGACATTTTCACAAAGATCCCATCTTGTGTTTAGTAGGATTTTAATATCTCTTAACAAAATCTGTAGTAAATGGTAATCAACTCTACACTGAATTTTAAAGAGTTTCTAACATGTGTATAAACAATTGAGGTCAAAATGTTCATCGACTTTGCAGAAAATTTTCAGTAAGTTTGTGGTAAATATTAAGAAACTACAGCTTGTTTTAGCAAGGTTGCAATATTCGTTCCGCAGTTAAACAATGTTTAGAATATATCAGAAAATGTCCAGTAAAGTTTATTCGAATTACAGCCAATACTGTACAGAGACAGTCGTTAGAGTAAAGATATATCCAAACTTACTTTACTACGTGTAATATTTGCAGTAAATTTTAAATAATTTGAGATAACTAGGCAATGCTAAGATTTGGTAATGAGCTGATGATTAAAAGTGGTGGAATAACATATTTAAAGAATGAGAAACATTTTGAATCAGTGCCTTGTAAGACGGAAAATACCACAGGAATGAAATAGTATTTAACATTACTAGCTTGGTAAGAGGGTTTTTACTGGCAGGCAGAAGGATATGACTGACGAGCCAAATGCGAGCCAGTCACCTTCTGGGGCCAGTAAAACCCGTTACCTTGCGTGTATTGTTAAATATTTTATTTTTTCCTCACTTGTAAATAACTATAAATTTGCCATTTATTCACAATGTCAAACTGACAAGCAACTAAATTCATCAATATGACACATACTAAGAAAGACAGCTCTGGCTTTGCACGCTATCATTTATCTATGAGCAGGCTTGTACAATTTTACTGGCTAGCCAGTAAAAAAATTACAGGCTAGCCAGTTAAGAAACATTTTCAAGGTGAATATAGTGACTTGATAAATTGATGTTTACAAGTGAGGAACACATAAAATATTGCAATAGCTCACCAGGTAAACTATGCCTTAATTCATGTAATGTCTTAAGTATCAAATGATAACTGCTTTTAAATCGAGAGCTCTTATTTTCAGAGTAGGTTCATCAAAATCTAGTTTGCTATCAATGATACTTAACGTCAAACTTGACTTTCAAAATTAATGAAACCAGGTAAACTGACAACTGTATCTCACATTGGCATTTACTACTATTCAAATCACCTATGTAAGTAACTAAACTTTATGTTATCACTTTCAAAATTGACAGTTATTCAAAATGCTTTTTCAACTTATCTTAACAAACCTTAATAGCTGCTCATGCTTTCACTGCAAACACCAATCACTACTGGATCCTGTCATCGATAGACTGCAGCACTCAATGTCCAATTCACCAACAGCAATCCCTTTGATCGTCCGTGACTCCTTTCAACTACTCTTGACCTGTCAAACCAACTGCTCAGATCCCTAATTCCAGTCCTAGCTCCTCCTGGATGTCACCGTCACACGATCTACCTCCTGGTAACCTCCTTCTGGCTCCGTCCGGTCAAATCAACTCCCTTTGTTCCAAAATCCTGTCCTGGTTACTCCTGGATGTCACTGTTCCTGCCGGATGCCAAGGCTCCTTCTGGATGTCACCGTCACACGATCCAAGTTCTGGTAAGTTTCTATCCTTTTATAAATTCTAATTGTAACTTTTTTCCCCTTTTTGCAGATAATCTGATGTCTCAAGCAACGTTCACAGAACACCCACATCAAACAATAAAATGTAAAACACCTCTTATAATATCTTGTACGTATGAATACATCCAAAGCCTCTCAACTAGTATAATGTCCTGTATTCTATATCCAATTGACTGTATCTGTAGCTTCTCCTCTGACACTTGATGTCACAATAGCTTTTCCATTTTAAATATTTCACTTTATTTTACCTCGTAGATTTGTTTTCAGCCTTTATTTAATTTGTTATCACCAAAATTAGACAAATTAAGGCAGAGATTCTATTTTTTATTATACCAAAATTATTATAGCCAAATTACATACATGTTTTCTTGAGTTGTTTTATGTAGGTAACTGTTTTTAAACAAACTTTTTATATCTATTAGAGACAATTCTTAATGCACACTTCCTATTTTTTTCTAAATAATGCTATACCGGGTGACAACGAGACTAGGGCCATGCTTATATCTTCTTTATTTATGGATCGATTTGGATAACATTTTATACCTAGATACTAGACATAATTTCTGATTGGCTGATAGATATAGTCAAAATGGCTGACTTCCTGTTTTACCGGAAATGATACCAACTTTGATTTTTTAAATGCAACACCCTGTATATTTTATGTTTTTCTGAATATACGAGTCAAACTACATATAATAGTCTTTCAAAATTTCAATTTTTTTAAACAAAAAAATTATTTTTTTAATTTTTATTTTTTACCATAGAAGGCCTTGACTTGGATTTTTTTTTCTAATTGACTCTAGCAACTCTTAATAATAGCTATTTTATCAATAAGGTCAATAACAAACCTTTAATAAAAGAATATAATTTGCTAAACTCGTTTTTTAAGAAAAACTCACTTTTTTAAATGGCACCTACTAAGGGCCATTTTGCCATTAGATAGAAAATGTCATTACCAATCTAACGATATGCATCATGCACTACTTTATCTTTATCTGAAACTGAAAATTAATAAAAAAATTAATTTTTTCTTTAAAAAAATTGAAATTTGGCAGGACTATTATATGTAATTTGACTCGTAGATGCAGAAAAATATAAAATATATAGGGTGTTCTATTTAAAAAAACAAAATTAGTATCATTTCCGGTAAAACCGGAAGTCAGCCATTTTGACTATATCTATCAGCCAATCAGGAATTATGTCTAGTATCTTGGTATAAAATTTTATTCAAATCGATTCATAAATAAAGAAGATATAAGCATGGCCCTAGTCTCATTGTCACCCGGTATACAGAATTTTCTTAACAAATACATTTGTCAATGTTACCTTGGTTTATTTTTATAAATATTAAATACAACCATTAAGTTTAATCCATTCCAATAAATGTAACAATATTAAATGATTCACAATGAAAAGAACCCTTGTATCTTTTACTTTCATTATTTATGTTCAAAACTTTATACCCATCAAGATTCAATTATTGCAACTGTCCAACTTTATTAGTTCATTTTAAATATTTCTTTCATATGCTTTAATTTTATGGATCATGTATCATAACAATGTATTACATTGCATCACTTTATAAAAGGAGATTAATGCGGAGTTACGCCTGGCCACCCCTGTGTGGACAACTTTACCTTGGAATTGCTACAAAAGAGAGTTAATTAGGCTTATGGTATCGTTCCTGGAAACAAGCTATATGCCGCATTAGAACTTCTTGGTGTGAATAATCATATGATTACGATTATGCAGAAACTATATGAAAACAATATTGTGTTACGCTAACTTCGACTTTAGCCTTTACTTTTGTTTTTATTTCGCCCAAAACATCTAGGGTAAACTTCAATATAGCCCACACTGGTACATTTTGACATTTAAAACTCACCTTCGCTTCCTTTAAACATGGGTATGCAAGTTTAAGGGATGCAGGTTACGTTGAAAATTGGAAACGTACGTTTCAATTAAACTCTTGCATTTCTTCTCCTCGTGTTATGTGATGTTGCTTGGTTCTCACAGGCCCCTCTGAAAGAGCTATGTTGCACGACTGTGTTTATTTTACCGCTGTCTGTCGAAACCAATTTTTACTACCAAAGGACGAGAATGTAACCTATCCTAGCAGATGGCAGTGGTCAAATAAAAGAATGAAGATTTTAATTATCGGTTATTCTCTCTTTTATTCTCTTACTTTTGCAGATAACCAGGCAGTGTTTGTAAAAGAGGCGAATGTTCAAAGGAAAGAGATGAAAAAACCTATATGGTTCAAACAGTTATTGCGAATGGAAGACATAAGGTGGCCGAAGCGCCTGTTAACATGAAAACCACCAGAAATGAACAAGAAAAGGTGACCCCTTAACTCATGCAATGTGGGAATATGACAGATGATGCACAATTCGCCGAAGTGGCAGCTAAAGCTACATAATGTAATTAATGGACTAAATGACAATTAATTAATATGTTTGAATAGTTTTAATAGAGTGAATTTCCTAAAGTCGCAGTTCGTATCCAGTACATTGCCATGGAGAAGAACAACTCTTCTGTTAACGTGAGTTTACCTACCGCCGGACAATTGTTTCAGCATCGATTTCTAAGTCATTTAAATTTTTAATAAAATGGCTTTCAACGATATTAAGTGGCTCGTCAATACATAAAAATATCAACGGCTAATGGCAGCATTCAACCACTCAATTGCTTTGCTACTATTTGAATTCAGCGAGGAAATCTATAGGCAAGAAGAAAACCTTGCTTGATTGTCCATAATTAGAATAAATTTGAAGCTTGCGTTCTATTATCTAATAGAATATTATGGGACCAGTTGTTTCAGAACTTCCAAAGGAGGAAAATCCCTACGAGAATACTACCGCTTGGCCAGGGCTGCTGTCATATGAAAGCTGAAAAGGGGGACCTACAACCTTCAGTGCAAACACTTTCATATAAACTGATATATGGTTAACATTGTACAAAGAATAAACTATTGATTTAGATATTTATTAAAACTTAATTAAATGAGCCAAATGTTCAAATCTATCAAACGATGGAATGGTTACATATGCTCCAAAACAGTCGCTAAGTAATTCTAATCCAGTTTTTAGAAGAAATATTTTGAAATAATTTAGTTCCCAAGTATAAAATTATTCCACAACTAAAACACACTTGACAAACTCTAATTCTGTGAATCAAGGTTAGTAAATAGCTCCCAATTGCTTCAATTTATTTAATTATGCAATATCTTTACAGTGGAGCTGAACTTCCAGAAGGTTGACTACAACAGATTTGTAATTTTTGGGTTCGCGCAGCATAGTTTAAGCAGGAGCCTATAAGTCGCACACACCGATTACTGAAATATACAAACAGCTAAACACAACTTTCAAGTGAAATACAGACGAACGTCTATACCTCGAACTTTTCCATTTTTCTATATCTCGAACTTTTAAAGAAATTTCCAAAATTGAATTTTACCTTGAAAATTGTTTTCATATCGAGAATTTTTCTATATTGAATTTTCTACAACTAGAAATAAACTCGATAATCAGGACGCCGCGAGAATCACAGCAAATCGAAAGCATCACTTTGCCTGCAGACGGTTTATCTTAACTACATGCTGACTTGTTTGGTGACATGACTATAGTGATGGAACCAACGTTCGTCCATATTGACAACTCTGTTTCAGTACTGCATCAGCAAGACAAAATGTTCGCTTGGTCCACTTTGCAAGCTTGTCAATATTAGAGGCACCTGTCGAGTGAGACCTTGTTATACGAAATGTTATGTAGTATTAATCTAACCGATTTTTCGTCTACCTTTACAGTCTTGGCTAACGTTTTAATAGTAATTGACCTATCTTCCATTACTTTTTCACTTTGGCTACAATTTCAGAGTTGCAGATTTTTTCGCGTCGTCTTCGAAGCTCTCTCTGCCACGCTTAAGTTTATTTAACCATAGATGTGCTGTAGATTCTGATGGGAAAGCATCGTGGTAAACTGTTTTCAACGTCTGTTGCTGCAAGAGGCACCGCTGCTGCTATCTGCAATAGCTCTACAATCCAGGTAACTTTGTCGACTCCGCTCAAAACCTGTCTTGCTTCTTCTTTGCTCCAAACATTTTCAAACACCTTCCAAAACTCAAATTCCTTTGCTTCGTCCAATCAATCAATCACTTCGCTGTATTATTATATTTTATTATTCTTTACTAGGTTAAGTTGCTTACAACTTATAACTTCTTGCTCAAATATTTATCGTAAAACTTAATAATATTCGATGAAACTGAACACGAATACTGGTTTTGCTTGTTGTAACACTCTTTCCGCGTTGTTATTTTTATATGAAATTGAAGATACAAATTGGTTTAAAAATTACTAACGGCTAAAATTTCAAAATTACAACAGCCTTGTCAGACTGCAATATAAAAAATTCTTACATTAATTAATTTTCGTATCCAATCCTTTGATCCTGTAGTCTTCGATCTTACAGCAACGATTTAGTGAGCTTTACAACTTCCCTAAATTCCATATTTTTTCACTGAGCATTTGCTTCTTGTAATTTCAAAACTGGAAACTTCAAACATCAACGAATTTATATTTCATAAGCTACAATTTAGAGAAAATTCCAGCGCCTTAGCTTAGTATTTTATAACAATAATAATAAGTTGTTGGAATTTCCTATCTTCAATGGAGATGTTATTGGCGAAGGAAAAATGAAGCAAAGAAAGGAAGTGTAGTCGATCAAGGAAGAAGTATTACTGGCACATTTTGAACAAAAATTTGGGCTTCTCAAAAGTTCCACGTTGTGGAGCCTGTACTCAATGCGGATTTCGCCTTCTTCCTTAGTATAAGCTTGGAACCTCTTATTTCCAAGGATTCATAAACTATTTCTTTATCACATCCTCGAATGACCTGTTTCTGTTTCCTCCAGGTTTATTATAATTGAGTCATCCTGCTCGCGTCTATTCCGCTATGTTGTTCTATCCTTTTTTTATCGTTGTGTTTTAATTGTGTCGCTTCTAGTTTACGTCGCATTATGAAAGTATAAATGTTATTATAGTACCCTTGCAAATTCGACACTACGTTTCTCATCTAAGGTATTTCCACAGTAGTTTTTTGGGATGTTTGCACCTGCACACTTATTCCGCTTTTATTACTGGTTCTATAAATACATTTTCCACCATATTTTCCACAACAGAAACGTTCCGTGCGGCTCAATCAATTTTATAGTAGAAACAACAACGGGAAACAAAATCAAATTAGGCAGCATGGAATAAACCTGTTACTGATCTCCGTTCTTTTAGAGAAATAAGAGGAGACTCTTTCAAGTCTGCTGCTTTTACTTCCATCGTCTAAAAGACCAAGCAAGTGAAAAAACCTTCCGAGATTTCTTCAAATATTCACATTTCTAGGTTCCTCGATGAGGAAAACATATTTTCTCAATTCCGCATGTCTGTTTGTTTGTCCGTCTGTCTGTCAGTCTGTCTGTCTGTCTGTCTCTCTATCTGCCAGTCTGTCTGTTTTTCTGTTGCGGTATAGCTCAAAAACTATTTGTTGGAGACGATATTTTGCATGCAAACTATATGTCCACCTCCCTAGAAATAAAATAAAATTCTGTCTATTTTTGCTTGAACTCAAGAACTATTAGTTAAATAAAATAATATTTTGCACACGGTTCAGGTGTTTACCCTTGACGAAAATAGTCATATGTTGGACTCCACAGATACAGGGTGAACATTCTGCATAGGTACTGTCGTCACCCATTATTTATACCGCAGCTGTAAGAGAATATAATACGTGCAATTTCGTGGTCGAAAGGGTATGGTGAACAAACTTATTTGCAAATTGATGTAATGCGTAGTACTAAGTGTTTCATTTTATTGTTTTAGGATTATTAGCAACATGAAGATAGTTGTTCTTATTGTGTAACTTCACTTGCGAGAAAATTTCTGTGTAAACCCCTTTACAGGTTTTTAAATTAATAACGGAAGCAGTCACTTGCTGACGGCTAAATCATAATGGTAGTGGAAAAATATATCAACAGAATAAAGTTTGCTAGTTTAATAGCTTTCATTGAAAGAACGTCGATAGAACAGTCTTTTTCTCTTAGTTGTCTTTCTATCAGCACTCTTTGCCCTTAAGCCGGGTAGGTAACTAGCCTTGCCCGTCAAAATCGAGGAAAAGTTTCCTTGGGTCCATACCACTTCATCCACAAACCACTTCGCCCACAGACTACTTCGCCCACTCGTCTTTTAGTACCATATCGCCCAATCCGAAGTCCACTTCGCCCAATTTTTGATATGTACCACATCGCCCAACACGACCACTTCGCCCACATTACCACGAGGGACACAACGCCCAACAGGACCACTTCGACCAAAATCTATATAGACCCACAACGCCCACAACAGGACCACAACGCCCAAAATCCGTTTTTTAGAACTCGGTTAATGCACACATACGTGGCTGGACATTTCGCCTGCCGACCATTTCGCCCACTCGTCTTTTTGTACCATATTGCCCAACTTTTCACGAGAGACGCAACTCCCAACAAGACCACTTCGCCCACATCTTCGTGAGGGACACAACGCCCACATCGACCACTTCGCCCAACGCTTATACAGGGTGTTCTAAAATTAGCCTGCCAAACTTTAATAGCTAATTCTAGAACCGGAAATATTAAGAAAATTTTATATAACCATAGGCCGAAAAACCCTTGGTTTTCCAGATACAGGGTGTTAAAAGTGTAGTGCTGAGGATCGTTTTTGTTTAATATTTTCGAAACGTTCAAAGATAATTATTTGTAACTTTGTACACCTACTAAAGTTTTTCTACTTAAAAAATATAAAGTTACTCTTGGCGATGTAAAATGCACATAGACGGGTAAAACAGGAGGAGGGGGGGGATAAGGAAAATATTGCCCCTACGTTTTTTCGTGGGAGTTTTTATCAATTTTGACAACAAAATGTAGTACCCTGAAGTTCTTGACAACCAAAAAACTCTGTTGTCTCATGGGCCTATTGTGCCCGATATCAAGTAAAATCAGGTTTAAACATTTAGATCGTCTCTGCATTGCACAAATGGCAACGCTTTCGAACACTTACTGCATTAATAATAGTAACAGGTGGCGCAAAAGTCCTCACTCGATTTCCTAAGGCAGTAACTTCGTTTCTAAATAAAAGAAATTGGTTCTGTTTGTTGATTATGTTTATTTAGACGTTTAATTTCTTTTCCATTAAGTCGCTAAGATAATATCGGTCAAGTGGACACCGCCAGAGTTGATGCACATTCCGGCTCGTTTCACAGCATTTTCCATGACTTTACTCAAAATTTCTGATGATAAATTCTTCACTTCTAGTCAGATGTTCTCCTTTAGGGCCGCCAAGATCTGTGGCTTGTTCGTATAGACCCGTGACTTCAGAATACCCCAAAGAAAGGAGTCTGGAACGGTCAAATTGGGCGATCTTGAGGGACAGTTCAAATATCCAAAACGAAAGATTAAGCGGCAGGGAAAACTTGCTTCAGAATATCCACTGTCGCTCGTGCTGTGTGTGCGGTTGCAGTTTGTACGGAAACATCTTTAAGTCTTTCACGAGAATTCGCTGTAAAGATCGTGTACTGATGCCCAATTGCGTGGCCCGTCGTTTGGTTGATGTTTGAGGGTCCTCTTGGATATCTGCAGCCACAGCAGCGATATTCTTCACTGAACGAATACTCTGGAGCCGGCCACGTCTGCAACTGTCCCGTGTTGAGCCAGTCTCCTCGAGGCAAGCGGTTAACCGTGTTTGCCCAATTGATCCCGCACGACCAAGAAATCGACGACGAAATTCACGTTGAGCAAAGCTACTGATCAATTATTTGTCAAAAACATTGACACAATTATTCCGCGTTTTTGAGGAATATAGCGATCAATGGTTTGTCTACGTGTATTTTGCTTCTTTTTACTTCAGATATAAGACGCCATTTGCAAAAATAAGAGCATCTTCCGATAGGGTAATTACATTTGCGCCACCTGTTACCTTTTTGTTTCGGCAGCCGCGGCGAGTGATGCAATTGTGAAGGCATCGCCGTAGAGAACTGTGAGAATCCACGGTCCAGTTACATCACTCAAGGTGGGCGAATCAAACTGGATTAGGTAATTTGCTAACGGCCAGATGCATGGGCTGAATAATTGTTGACATCTACTTTTCTATTTTGGTCACGTATTTTGAAGAAACAGTTACAAGCCATCTTAATCATGGCCTTAATCTCTTAATCTCTCTACACAATTATATTGGTATACTTGTTCAGTAAGCCTGGCCCTTTACCATCCTTTGTTGCCTCTATTGCATTTATAACTCTCGATTTTAATACTTCGAGACCTTTTATATTTGAATATGTAGTGGCCCTTCACCGTCAAACAATGCTTTCATATATTCACACTATGTTTTTAGTTTTTCGTTAATATCCATTATGATATCACCATTTTTATTATTCAGTATTGTTGTATGCCGTTGGTGGTCGAAATGTACAGGTACGTTGACTACGTCACGCTTACATTTAAATTTTCAATATCACATTGTTCTCTCATCCAATTCTGTTTGGTACTACGTATCTTCGTTCTTCCATCAGCTATAGCATGGCAACTGTCATACATGTTTTCATTCTTGCTTCTTTACATCTTTTTAGGTATTTCTCAACGTGTTTGATATTACTTGGCTTTTTTACTTCGTCAAATTCTAAGGTTCCCTTTAGTATATCAAACATTTCCTCTAGTTCTTTCTTAGCATTTCTGCATCTGTGTACTTCATGTAGTTGCCTTATATTTATCTATATTTTTTTGTATTTTTGTATTTCCAACATTTGCCCCTGGATACGTTTTATACAATGCTTGAATCATTGGTTTATAAACATAAAGTTTCGGGGATTTCCATGATTCTATGAATACAATATTCTTTTCGGCAGTTGAAACATCGTGTTGAGTCTATAAAGTCGTTCTCTTGACAATATTGTATCCAACCGTTCTCCACTGTCATTTCTAGTTTCCTGACACATCTTTCTATAACAGCTTTAGCTCTAATTCCCCAACCATCATATGGACGTCGCTTACTTTAGATAATTTCTCCATTTTCCTTATTGCTCATAAAACTCTTCCATGAGTTCATTTTCCTTGTTCGAGGTGGGAGAGTACACGTGTGTTAAGTAGATATCAATTTAAATTTGAAGAAGAATAACCTTATCTGTGTTTAACAGTTTGACTCACTTCCTTGCTAACTCTTGTTGGTTTTAACTGTTGCTTCAGTAAAACATAACTCCTATTGTCCTACTGTTGTATATCAATATTCACTTATTTCTAGTATTCGGATATTAAATACGTTCTTCCGGCTATTTTTATTATCGCCCCGAAAATGTTTAGCACCGCTTGACCATTGAAGGTATGTCGTGTGTTGGGGGCCACAGCATGTCTATTTTAGACCATGATGTATAGTTTATAGAGAACACATTGAATTTATTGTAGTTTTGCATGAGAGTGTGTGCATTGATAACTATACATATTGTTCGGGCGATTGCTAAGTTGCCATCTACGAAAACTTTAGAAAATTTAAATTTTCTAATATTTTTATATGAAGGTTTGTAAGATCAAAATTTCTTAATTTTTTAATGAAATAAGTGTTCTAAAAACACTAACAACGTACATATTCTCTTTCTCCCTCGGTCTCTTTGCATTTCCCATATGTCATCAACCCTGGTTAAGTTGTGGTTTCTTTTGAGGCTCTTTTTTTCTTTGGGACATATATTGTTGTGGATATTATTAGTTGTGTTTTTATTTATATGAGTGGATGTGATATTATTATTATTTAAATAAATGACATTATCATCTCAAAGGTTGGGTTTCTACATCCCAGCAAGTATTATCTTGATTTAGTATAAATTATTGGAAATACATTTGATATCAACTTATATATCGTGGTATCTTTTTAATAATTTACCTGTAAACGCTTTGAGCAATTTAACCACTGGGACCTCTACAATACTGGATATTTTAACTAATGGGAACCAAATTCAAATATGGCGATCCAACCTCACAATTTCGTAAAACAAGTTCGCTATTCTTCGACAAATTATAAGTGATTACGTAATTAAAGCGTTGCCAATAAAAGTAAGTAAGTACACTTCACGAACCTGACTTTATGTTGCTTTTCCAATAAAAACTATAGCTTAACTCGAGCCCCCAACAAGTCCCACGATGCCAAGGCCTCTCTCTCTCTGTTGGCCTGCAGAAACAAACCGCTGATGAATTGCAGAACAAATCGTGTAGCATTACCGCTCCGAAACCGCCTCCAAATCAGCCGCTGCCCCGCACCTAGGGCTCCAACTGCTTCCCATAAAGGTCGCTGCCTACCTCTAGCTCACAAGACTTGAACTTCCTACACAGTCTCGGAAAACCAGCCACCACTCGATGCACAAATTAAACCATTTATAAGAGGTGCTACGAATTAATGCAGCGTACTACAGCACACCCAAAGGATATAGAATTAATTTCAAACACACTGAAATGGGAAAAGGATATTTATTTACGATTATTTCGGAGGCTTTCACGGCCAGTGTGATTAAGTAACAAACGACTCCCAGGATTGGGGCGTGTCATCATTGAGGTTGAAGAACTCAACGTTTTGCCCACTTAGGTAAGGAGCAGAAGAGTTTCGCCTCTGGCGTGGTTTACACGTTGAGTTACCGTGCTCTTCTATCCCTTCCCTTCCAATAGAGTTTTGCCTCTGGCGTGGTTTACACGTTGAGTTACCGTGCTCTTTTGCTTTTTCTCCTGATAAAACCCCTTACGAAAGTGGGCGAAACGTGGAGTTCTTCGACCTCTATGATAACACGGTATTTATTTACATATTCATAATTATTTATTGGGGAAGCTAAAACTAACACTATTTTAGAACTTGGCTTCCTTTCCTCAATTGTTTGTTTCTTCGATCTTACATTGTTATACATTACTTCCAAGGCTACTCTTCTTATTCAAATCAAGGCTAACACTATTTTTATTACCGTTTTAAAAATTATTATCAAGGCCAATGCTATTTTATACAATTTACAAAAATTAAACTAGCACATTTCTTGAACATTAATAAAATAATATTTGATATGCTTGAAATTTTCTAAATTGCTATTATAATCATAAAGCCTTAAACTATGTTTATAGCAATATTTTATTATAATGGAACGCACGATTTCAATAGTGTTCTGTTAATGAACAAGCAAGAGAGAATTTCTGTTTAGATCTAGACTTGGGCGTTGCATACCAATAGCAGCAGAGCAATCACAGCAGAACGCTGCCATGCGTCTGTGATTTACTACCGACTGAAGCAAATTTGTTGAATTTACACCACCGACCATGTTAACTTTGTCACGAAATATGAAGCCTATCAAAGGCTGCTAACATCAGTTGCTCATCGGTGGTAATCCACATCAGTGACAGTCCGCAATTACCCTCTACTATAAGCACTTTTCCTACTTAAGAAAAATAGAAAACTATCCTGATTAACAAACAAACAAACAAACTACTGGACTTAACGTAAGAAAGTCGAGGTACTAATGTTAAAATTTAAATATCTTCATATAAACATAATGTACCATCTGAAATTTATTTGGTAACCCGATATACATTATAATAAAACAGCTTATAGAACGTATCAAATTGTGCTTTTTGAGATGTCTATTGAATGAAATATCTCAAACTTGAGATACAAATTGAAGAAAGTTTAAAGAGGCATCAACAAACCAATTTTCTAAAAAAACAAGGTCTTGCATTTTTATTTTAAAAATGCTGCCTCATAATTTTAAAAACGTTCGTATTTCATATCTAAGTACATAAAACTTTGTTTATATTATTTTAGTGTTATAACAATGCATGAAACATAGGCAGCAAAAACAGTATGCATCAGGGAACAAGATAAACCTCCAGAAATTAAATCAAAATTTATCTTAAATTTTAAATTTGCGCCTGCCCCGTGTTGTGGCTAGTTATATTTTATTCCATATTTTGGTGCTAACCTTACAGATTGGTGGTAAAAACGAATTTACATAGAAGTTCTTCTAGTGAAACAACAGCTTTCCCGTCACAAACTGGAAGCTGGAAGCAGTTATTGCAAGTATATGCAAAGTTCGGCCGGATACCTGGAGAAGCAAGAATGTATAATTTACTATATAGCTTTGCACAACCCTAAAAGTTCTAAACGTAAAAAAAGACGAGTAAAATCAAGTTTTAAAACGAAAATATTATTACATAATAAAAAGTTTTGTTGATTTTAAAAACCGTTACGGTATGCATTCCAGTAAAATGAGAACCCACAAACCCCAGACAAAATAATCATTTCACCTAAGTTTATTCAGTTACGCCTCAACTTAAGAGCAAATCAAAACGCTATTGGCTGGTAAACAAGATTGCCAAGGCATTTTAAATAATAGACTGATGTTCCCCATACATGGTTTCCAGATATGTCAGAAAGAAAAACCGAGCAGGCTTTTTTAACAGATTAATTTAAATTTTATTGTAAGAAAATTACAAAATAATAGGAACATAGCAAGGCACATGTTCGGTTTTCCTAGTTTTTCTAAATCGGACAGATGCCTGAAAACCGGATATCTAGCAACCCCCTCCCCATATCACTTTTGTAAATCGATGCTGGTGCAATTGCTTCACGGCGCGACGGTAAGACGTGTTCTTCTCCATGGCAATGTACCGGAGGGCTAAGAAAAGTCAAGCTGTAATGCCGGACTGTGCACCGATTTGGCTCCTTCTGTTTATCCGCTATTAGCGTATTGGAAGAATTCCATGACCTCCAGAAAGTTTTTAAGTGCAACGAATTTTTTTTAGCAAAAGCTGCCTTTTATTTAAAAAAAATATGTAGAGGTTGTTTAAGAATTAGACCAAACACATGCTCGATCTTAATATGTGAATCTTTGAAAATATGTTGGAAATTTCTCATAAATATTAAAAATCCTTGGGCATTGTAGGTGTCACCTGAACTCTTAAAAACAAAAAATTCAAGCAAAAACAGATACATTTTAATTTACATCTCTCTTTGATCCTCGATACAAATGCAAAAAGTTCCGTTATGCCTATACAAGCACCACGCATCGCGTTTCTAAACAACCCCAAAAAGAGCTGTTTTCACCCACAGCTAAATAAGATTTTAGCGGCCCAGGAGGCTTTTTACGGACCTTTTACAGATACTAAAAGTCCCGTTTCGAGCCGGACGGGCGCGATGCGAGCACTTGTTCCTGCTTACTCGACAATAAATAATAATCGCGGCTCGGTGTTGGTACCCTTGACTTTTTGGAGAACACTAGACGGGGCGGAGCACCGCGAGGGCCCCCGTGGCGCTAATGGCGCCCCCTATGTCGGGCCCTTGCCGAAACACAGGAACGCGCCGGGGGGCCCATGGCCAGCGCGGGGCCCAAGAAAGCGCTTTCTTCAAATCCGGCATAATTTGGGTTTGGGTGGCTTTTGAGAGCGCGGCCGTCGACCGACCCCAACTGTTGCTTTTTGGTGGTTGCGATTATGGAAGCTAGAAATGTTTTGCTGGTTGAATTGCATGAAAATTAGTGACCAAGGTGTTTCACAAGCAATCACTAGTGTTACTTTAATATCAGATTCAAGCATACGTGGACAATTTATTAATTCTACAGCAGTCATATATCTTAGAATTAAATTTTACTATAATTTTTTATATTGTAGCAAGTGTAATTTGTCAATCATACAATAGCGCTCGTCTTCTCATAACGTTTTTGAATTAACGGCCGCTTTATGTAAATTTCAAGAGAATAGATTGCTATTGCAGTAGCTAGGTTAGAGAAAAATCTTGGGTATGAATGTTGTTCCACGATCGCTTGCTTAACAAGATACAGGCTCTTTGTGTGATATTCACAGATATTAAATCAAATAAAAACCTATTCATAATTTTTCGATTAGGCACTCACTTTTTGAGATATTTGTGCTAACGTCAACTAATTTTATACAATAATCTGCCTTACTATTTATAAACAAGACTCGACGAGATAATTCCCACACAGAATAATTTTATCTAAAAGGTTAATTTCATTTAATTCTCTAAACCTCTATAAATCTGCAAACGAGGTTCCCCTTCAAATCGACTTATATCAATCTATTATTTTATTTAACTCAGTAAATGTATGTTTCATAGTGCCTTGACAATTTTCTCAACCGGCTAATTTGTTTTGACCTGCTTTTCAGTAGTGTGAAGTTGCTGTTCAATTAATTAAAATTATCTCAAATGTTTATTTTGTCTAAGGTTTATGGGTTCTCATAAAATAAGTCACTATATTACCCAAATTAATCACAGGACAGTCTTTACAATTGAACAAACTTATTTGAGCTAGGAGCCTTTGTTTCGAAAACTTGAGTTTCTTCATTTTTGCTTAAGTTTAAGCACGAATTCAGATATAATTGCAAAAACTACTTCTAGTTATAGTCAAAAGGATGTAAATGTACAATTTTTGGCATTGTAACGATTTTATTTTATATATTTCTGTTTACAGAAGCCACACAGCTTTGTTTGAAAAAATCCAGAGCTAAGTACCCACTAATAAAAAACCTTAAAGAAAGCACCAATAGATAAAATAGGTAAAATACAAAGAATTATTTTATTTGGGAATCAAATAGCCACAATTTAAAATATAATTTGATTAAGTTTCTGGAAATGCATCTTTTAATGTTCCCTGAACTATATTTCGCCTATTTTTTACATTTTCATAAGGCTTGTATCAATACCGGCTGAGAACGAGATCTCAACTCTCTGGTCTGATGTTAGAACAAGAAAAACGAATTGTCCAATGAGGGCCTTTGACCTTCAGGCTGCAGGAGTAAATTGTAATCAAAAAATTATTGGCCACTTCGTCTTTTTTGTGCTGAACTCTAGCCCTTGTTTTTCAGCTGGTACAGTAACACTGGCGTGGATTACCACCGATTTCGATCTTATTCGACTCTGTAACAACTGTGTTAAGCGCCACCGTATAAAATACCACCGGGTGATCTTACTTCCGCTTGTGATAAGATTACTACCAACTAAGTTTACATACGATATAAAATAGCCACTAAGTGTAACAAACGACTTCCGGGATTGGATCGTGTCATTATTCAGCTAGAACTCAACGTTTCGCCCACTTTCATAAGGGGGCTTCATCAAGAAAAACAGCGAAAGAGCACGGTAATTCAACGTGTAAAACTACGTCAGAGAGCGCTTTTGAGTGGTTTTTCCAGCAAATTGATATTTAAAACAACCTAAATTTGCATAGGTTTTAAGCACCTTAGCAGCTTACATGTTATAATACAATTATAATTTCAAAGAAATTGATCAAGACTTTTAAAAATAGAAATAAGTGAAGCTATGTGACTACAAACATTTAATACAAAATATCTTATTTGCTAATATTTTTAATAATTGTACGTAGTATAAATTAGTTATATGTTACTTCTGGCTAGATTTTTCAGTAAACACACCTTACAATATGAAAATTTAGGTTCACGTCTTATATCGTTCATAGGAAACTTCGTGATTTAAGATTCCTTAGCCAATTTACATGGTATTGGGTTGAAAATTCATATACATGTAGTCTTTGGTTAATATTTGCTTAGCTCTGGATTCAAATTTTGTTTTCTATGCCATATTAGTGGTTAGCCCAACCCCACAGCACCTGAAATCGACTATAATTAACTTCTGTGTGTTAAAGGTGTTGCAAGTCAGAAAACAGTCATACATAGGCAATTTGAGGCGTATAAGCCGACCTTAATGTTGTTGTAAGCCTATGCCAAATCGTTTATTGCATTATATTTCTTCTAATTTGAGTTGATAAGTGGTATAAATTTGATTTAAAGTTAGAAAATTGGCCATATTCAATACTTGACAGTTTCATTTGAATTAATTTGAGTAGGTATTAGATATAAGCAAGAAGCTTCTGTCAGGTAAGATATCAAATCTTTTTGTATTAAGTTAATTTGTTTTTTTTAATTGCTTATACCTGAAATTGACAGACCGTGAACAATAAGAATTTGAAAACCACGGCCTTTCCATTTTAATGCAAATTCACCTTCCTTATGCTAAACCGCACATAATTTTTTTTGGGAATTGTTATAAATATAATAGACACGGAAGATACCTCTCGGCTGGTGTTTGCACTTGCCAAATTAGAAAAATCAGAGTTTAATTTCGTTCGGGGCCTTCACACGCTCATCACATATGTGGTCTCGCTAAGGTGTGTCAGTTAAAAATAATACATCAAAACACAAACTATACAAAAGAAGTCCACCTTTCTTATGATACCGGTTAACTTATGGCATTAACTTAACCATAGACACTCAGGACGAATTAGTTCGGATGCAGCGGATAATGCCTTATGGTGTTTATGTGTCTGCAACAGAACCTCTTCAAGAAGCTCAAGTAGTTTGCTTGCTTTCTTATCTGGGGAACAGTAACGTTTATCAGCTTTGCAGGTAATCTTAAGTTAGAATTGATATGTATGTACTTATTATAGCTTTTTCATTTTTAGGTTTGCACTCGCATCAATTTGTTTTTGTTGGCTCGTCCTTTCTCATAAATGTACACAAATATTTAATTAAATTTGCTTGATTACTTGCATGGGAAGCAGTAACGTATACCTGCAATAACATAGAATTTTAATCGGCTGCTATATTGCGTTTTCATACTAGCATAATCACAAGAGAAATCATTAGAAGATAAAATCCAATTTATTTACTAAGGAACTATCATGTTAGGTACCATCAAATTAAAACAAAATTTATTTGGCAATTGTAGTATACTATGTTTTGTCTATAAGGGCAAAAAGCTGTAGGTATAGCTTATCAAGCAGCTGTAGAGCGACAAAAGACCTGAGCTGCAGTTTATATATTATACTATATATTTTTTAAAACAATCGTCAACAACAGATCTGTGTCTGTGTTTTTGCTGTGGTTTTTTCCGGATCCTTTAGTCTCGCATTGAAATATATTTTTTTATGTATTATGGACAGTGAGATGCCAGGCCATAGATTTATACTGTATCTGTATAAGATTGATAAGTTTAATATGTTTTAGCTGATCTCCATAATTCTAGCTTGCAATACGAGTATTACACTACATATTTTTTTTTAATAATTGAGAATATTAATTTTTGTTCTTGAACTTACATTAGGTAGAAACTTTTCCTAAATTGTATGTCAATTCTAGTTTGTTAGATCAATTTTCTATTTTCAATGTAGCAATATATTGTACCTTTTTTGGTTTGACATAGAAGAACTGAACAATAACACTGCTCAATCACGGAAGTCGTGTGGCCATGGAAACCTCCCAAATTATTACAGGTGAAAATAAGTTTTCAATTGATTTACTTGGGTGAGTAGCTAATATCGTCGCACAATTTTATAACTACCATGTCAATCACCCCCTTCCCCCTCACATAACCTCTTAGAGCTGCCATTCTTATCACCTCTCTTAAGTCTTTCTCTCTGAGTTCTACATTTCGTTTCAAACTCTCTTCCATGGTCTCTTTTAGTTCTTCCAACCCACCTTCATGAACGCTTCGTCTCTTCTGCATTTATTTCCTCCCAATATTTAATCATTTCTGTAGATATAATTCCTTTAATCGTCTTTTCTACTTCTTATTTTCGATATTTTTCTTCCTAGTTTTCTTTGGCTATCTGTCTTTTGCCACCTGCCACTTTTTTGATTCCTTTTTTATCTATAAATGTATGTTCCAGATGTTTCCTCCGTATTTATAAAACCTTTTCATCTTTTACTTCTGGCTTGCTGTTTCACATGCGCATTTCCTCTAATTTTCTTATTTTTTAATCCGATTTTGTTGTTTTCCTTGAAGTTGATTTCAAGTTCTCTTACAAACGCTTCCTGCGTGTTGTATGAGACTGTTTTTCTTGCTGCGGATTTTTTCTTTAACTTTTTCATTTCACAGAGGGCCATTTTCTGATTATCCTATATCGCAGTTTTTTTGCAGGTCTGGTTCTGTTTCTTTTGGTATTTCGCTTTTCAATGTGATTCATTTTTTTATTCAATGTTTGATCCTCCACTGTTCCGTCTCTCTCCTCCGATTTTCTATAGCTTCTACTAGCTTCCTTTTGCATTATCAGCTTGCTTTGGTTTTCTTAGTTTGTTTATCATATTAAGTTCTTGGTGTTTTAGGTGTGCTGTTTGTACAACCTGGTATCTCACATACGAGTATGTTGTCGGTATATAGTCCAGCGCTTCTTATTACTTTTGCACCAAAGATTGCGCATTTTACTTCCTGATTGTATGTTTACTTGATTCAACCATCCATGAGAACCTCGTTACCTCGGGGCGACTGGCCTTTTGTTCCATGCTTGACTGTTATGAATATTCCCAGAAGTACTTTTTCCGGAGCTTTTCTACATCCACCGCCCGGGGACTCACTCTTTACGAGTAGCTGTAACAATTATTAAAACTAATTTCCGACAAACTAAATATTCGCTTATTCCACTTAAGGAAAAACCGAATATGCAAGATCTAAATTTGTTAAACACACGGTAGTCCTGTAATTGTGAATTTATGGACTTGCAGTACTAGTTTTCAGGACTACAACATCTGCAATAGTAATTGTTTTGAAATTTAAATATGCTTTTGACTATGTCAATGACATTCAACACTGTCAGACTGGAATAAAGTTGTAAATAAGTGAATATATAAATCGCATGCATATTGCATACCCGATTATTTTCTTGACAACGGCAGCACATGCTGTGACAATATTATTCGTCGAGGTTTCTCTATTGAATTCTTAGTAATAAATATTTCCACTTAAGAATAGAAGTTGATTTTGACACATCTACGATCATTTTCATTTTGTACTTACAAGGGAGCATTTATGCATAATATGTGTTTTATGTAAAATCAAATCTCTATCTAAACTTGTGGTTGTTCAAGTAAAACTTTTGCTTTAACAATAGATTTGTTTGCAAAATAAAAATATACTTAATTTACCGACAGCCGCACTCATCCGCTTTACGGTTTTGTTTCGAAGTGGTGTAAACCCGTACGAGCCATTTCCCTATCACAAACTAAAACCAAACGCAAATAACAGCACGCGATTAGCCGAAGCAATCAGAATCTTCCCAGTCCGCCTCTGTAAGTCACGCTTCCGCCTACAATTCGCCGAACAATCGCTCTCGCCGGCATTCAAATCAAAACAAGAAAACACATGTCACGTATGTACATTGCAGTGATATTCACAATTGTAAATCACATTAGAGTGTTAAACACAAGCCTCTACTGGTTAGTGTCACTAATAGGGTCCCCTGTGGCGCCCCGCGGGGGCGCGAGGACACATGGGGCCCGCGAGGGTTCGACTTCGCCACATGTCACTGCGGACCAACCGTCCCTCCGCTTCAATTTTTAACATGTTGCTGCTCGAGAGGACTTAGTTAAGACGGGGATGTCGATTCGCCCCTCGGGTGCTTTGTGTTATTATTGTGTTTGGGGAACGTTTGCGCTTGGTGGTGCGCAAATAAGAGCATGTCCCTCAAGGTTGAAGTGGAAGAAGAACTAGCAGGGGTGTAATCTCCAATTATACTTTCTGTGATCAAAGAATTAACTGGGTACTTAACATTTCGAAATTTTCCATTGGTTGAAACGTTCCGAGTTTTTAAATTTGTTCTTTCGACATTTTCCTGTAATGATACATTACAAAGAAATAAGAAACAAAGGAACCAAGAAGACATAATAACGGAATCAGAGGACAAATATACAAAAAATATTGTAAATCCATTTATAGGATAATGGGTATAACAAGACAGAGATGTCAACTTAAACTTAATTTTATTTAAACCTGCAAAAATACAAAAACTTGCCATTTTTTTGCAAGTTGGCAGGCCCTAATTGTTTGTATTCCTTTCAATAGAGGATCCCAGATGTCTAATTCTTCCAGGGATTAAGATGTCGTGATCTAGTATAGCTGACATTGCTACAGTTGAAAGAGAAAATATAATATAAAGATGTTACCAACGTTACGGAAAGAGACCTGGAGTTACATAAAAGTACAGAGAAGAACATTTCTAAGTTTCCAAACCAACAGAACCCTTTATCAAATATCGTGCTTAATATATCTTATCTTGAGAGCGAATAGCAACAGAACAAATTGTAAACCAGCAGGTGCTAAATAAAATTTTTAAGAATATGTAGAAACAAGAAAATATGATCTATAAGTAAACGACGATAAGATCAAATACCTAGTAAAAACTACTAAAAAAAAATATAAAAGAAGCTTTCGAGAGTTGTGGCTGTCTGCCCTCCCTTAATCAGTTTCTCCATACATCTAGATCCTTCCACGTTTCTTTCTCCAATCTTAATTTATCCACATGGTCCCGTTAAAACCTTTTGCGTCGGCCTGTTCTTCTCTTCTTCCTATGAGACTGTGTTCTTATTTCTTCTTAGATGACCGTACCAAATCAGTAGCTGTTTTTCTATGGATGTTAAACAGATTTGAACAAGTTAGCAGTTTTGATTACTAACTTCCCCAAAATTTAAAGGATTTCTATTGTCAATATCCTTGGTAACGATGTGTACCACGCTTGTAAAGTGATAAAGAACAAAAACAAAAATTTAATATGTAAAACAATAATAAGGGCCAATATAATATCCGAAAAAAGGCTTGGATGCTGTACCAAGTGTATGTGGTCTAGGAGGGGAAGGTTTTACGTAATACCTTTGGAGGGATTAAGGAACGAGAAGATGCATGTATGTTCTTTACAGAGGCACTAATAGCTAACGTAACAAACAGAAATGGTTAGAACACCTGCAGGCAGAAGGAAGAACTCCTACAAAACTGCTTGAAACGTTCTCAAGAGATACGCAGAGATGAAGATTGCAACTAGAATGGTACCCAAGTGTTAAAATGACTTAGAAGTATTGACAATGGAACAACAAGGAGATTAGTATTGTGAAGGAAGAAGCTTTCGATTTTTTTTCATTTTCTGAAGTTTACGTATAACTTATGAAATGATTGTCTCGACCGTCCAATTGCTATGTAATGTAATACTACACATTACTTTAGTATCAGTTCACTAACACATGATTTCAAATTATTACAGTTAAATCATTACTTTAAAATTAAAAACTGCTGCAAAGAGTTAAATGTGGATGATGCAGTCATATCAAAACATAATTAATTTTTCAAAATTCATGTAACTGTAATTGGTTAACTGTAGCTAATTATCCATGACCTGTTAAGCACTTGCTAATTAACAATTATTTCTTAATTATTCAGTTTCAGTCTGTTACCCAATGCTAATCTTGGCCTTCATCATAGAGTATAGCCAGATGACGCAGTAAGATCAAATTATAATTCAGTTTTCAGATATCCCTGCAACCGTAATTGCTTAACTATAACTAATTATCCACAACCTTTTAATTTTTTTTTTAATAATTATTCAGTTACCGACTGTCAACTAATGCTAACCGTGATTTTTATTGTAGAGTTTATTCGGATGACTCAGTTATATCACAGCATACTTGATTTGTCAACAAATTCCTGCACCCGTAATTTATTAAACATAGCTAATTATCCATTACTTACTACTTGATAACTAAAGGTTGTTTAGTAATTATTCAATTAGCGGCTGTCAACTAAGGTTAATCTTGGTTTTCATCGAAGAGTTAATTTAGATGGCGCAGTGAGAGCAAACCCTGATAAATTTTCCAGAAATTCGTTTAACCGGAATTGCTTCACTATAACTGATTATTGACAACCTCTTAAGCACTGCCTATCTAACGATTTTTTGCTAATTATTCAGTTACCGATGGTCGGCTAATGTTAATTTTAGTTTTTATAGTTAAGAGTATCCGGATGACGCAGTTAGATCAAAGTGTACTTATTTTGTCAACAAATTCGTGCAATCGTAATTTCTTAAACATTATTTATCCATTACCTATTGACGACTTGGTAACTAAGGACACTTACTGACTGTCAACTAATGTTAATGAAGAGTTAGATCAAACCCTGATTAATTTTTCAGAAATTCGTTTAACCGTAATTGCTTAACTATAACTAATTATCTATAACCTCGTAACCACTGCCTAGCTAACGATTTTTTGCTAATTATTCAGTTATCCACTGTCAGTTAATGTTAACCTCGGTTTTCATAGTTGAGTTTATTCCGATGACGTAGTTACATCAAAGGATACTTAATTTGTTAACAAATTCGTGCCACCGCAATTTCTTAAACATAACTAATTATTCATTACCTATTAACCACTTGCCAACTCAGGATTGTTTGTTAATTATTCAGTTACTAAGTGTCAACTAATTTTAACCTTGGTTTTCATCGAAAAGTTTATTCGCATGACACAGTGAGATCGAATAATTATAAACTTTAAGAAATCGCAGTAACTGTAATTGCAAGACTATAACTAATTGTCACAACTCTACCCACTGCCTAGCTGCGAATTTTTTGTTAATTATTCAGTTACCGACTGTCAGTTAATGTTAACCTCGGTTTTCATTGTAGAGTTTATTCGGATGACGCAGTTAGATCAAAGCATACTTAATTTGTTAACAAATTCGTGCCACCACAATTTCTTAAACGGAACTAATTATCCATTACCTATTAATCACTTTCTAACTAAGGACTGTTTGTTAATTATTCAGTTACTAAGTGTCAATTAAGTTTAACATTGATTTTCATCAAAGAGTGTTTTTCAGATGACACGGTCAGAGCAAATCATTATATTTTTTCAGAAATCGCAGTAACCGTAATTGCAAAGCTGTAACTAATTATCCACAACTCTTACCCACTGCATAGCTCCGAATTTATGGCTAATTATACAGTTACCGATTGTCAGCTAATGTTAACTTCGGTTTTCATTGTAGAGTTTATTTAGGTGACGCAGTTAGATCAAAGCATACTAAATTTGACAATAAATTCCTGCAACCGTAATTTATTATATATAACTATTTATCCATGACTTATTAACCGCTTGCTAACTAGGGAATATTTTTAAATTATTTGGTTGGGGCTAATGTTCATCTCGGTTTTCATCGAAGAGTTTACTTAAACGGCGCAGTTAGACCAAATCCTGATTAATTTTCCAAAAACTCATGTATCAGTAACTGATTAACTGTAACTAATTATCCATGACATATTAGCTACTTGCTCGTTAGTGATTATTTGCTAGTTATTCAGTTACTGACTGTAAGATAATGGTAGTTTCGGTTTTCGCCGAAGAGTTTATTTAGATGACGCAGTTAGAATTTATTTAACCGTAATTGTTTAACTGCAGCTAATTATCTATGATCAATTTACCACTTGCTAACTACGATATATTGTTAATTATTCAGTTACCAACTGTCAGCTAATGTTGATCTTCGGATGATGCAGTTAGATGAAACAATGAATAATTTTTTATAATATTGCGTAACCGTAATTAAATAATTGTAGCTAAGTATCCATGACCTATTAAGCACATATCAATTATAGATTATGTGTTAATCATTCAATTAGCGCCCGTTAGCTAATAGTAATATTCGTTTTCATGGACGAGATTATACAGATGACGCAGTTAGATCAACCCATGATCCATTTTCAAAAATTCATGTAACCATAATTGAATAACTATAAATAATTATTCGTGACTGAGTAACCATCTGCCAACCATGAAGTTTTGTTAATTATTCAGCTGCCGACTAATGGCCAATGATAATCTCGGTTTACATCAGTTTATTCAGATGACGAAATGAGATCTAATAATGAATACTTTTTCAAAATTTCTAGTACCCTTAATTACTAATTATCCATGACCTATTAACCAGCTGCCAATTGAGGACTGTGTGTTAATTACTCGGTTATCGCCCGCTAGCTAATTGTAATTTTAGTTTTTATCGAAGAGTTTATTCATATGACGCAGTTAGATCAAACCATGAGTTTTTAACTACAACTAATTATCCATGATCGACTAACTACTTGCTAACTAGAATGCTTGGTTAATTATCCATGACCGACTAACCACTTGCTAACTACGATGTTTGGTTAATTATTCAGTTACTGTCAGCTCATGTTAACATACGGATGACGCAGCTAGATTGCAGCAACGTTAATTTTTCCCGTAACTGTTTAACTGTAACTAATTATCCATAACTTATTAATCATTTGATAGTTAACGATTGTTTCTTAATTATTCAGTTACTGACTGTCAGCTGAGGGCAGCCTTCGTATTCATCGCCGAGTTATATTCAGGTGACGCATTTACATCATCTCACTATTAATTATCCAAAAATCCTTGCAACCGTAATTGATTAACTATAACTAATTATCTATGGCTTAGTAAGTACCTACTTGCTAGGCAGCGATGATTTTCTAGTTATTTAGTTACTGTCAGCTAATGTTAACCTCGATTTTCATCGCAGAGTTTATTTAGATGACGCAGTTAGATCAAAACATAATTAATTGTCGAAAAATCCATTTAACCATAATTGCTTAACCATTACAAAATTAACCAAGACCTATTAACCTCTTGCTAATTTGAGATTGTTTGTTAATTATTCAGGTTGTGACTGTCAATTAATGTTAACTTTAGCTTTCATCGCCGATTTCTGTTCAGGTGACGTATTTACATCATATCCTGGTTAGATATTCAAAAATTCATATAACCGTAATTGGTTAACCGTAAGCAGTTGTCCATGACCTATTATCCACTGACTAACTAGATCTTGCTCGTTAATTATGGAGTTACCGCCCATCAGCTAATGATGACGTCGGTGTTAATCGCAGAGTTATTCAGTTAACCGATTAACCGGTTGTGGCTAATAGTACAATTGCTTGCATTAGCTAACACAATTTTTCACAATAATATGATTTTAAACAGTGACAATAGTATCATTATGCGCTTATACAAATAAAATATGAAAAGGCAGTACTGCAAAAATTCAAATATTGATTACTTTACTGGTTAAATAAAATTAACCGATTTTTCTAAAACCAGTGACCGTTTTTAATCGTAAGCATACCATAAGTAAGTTATCTGTTACCATTCAATCGCATCTGGTTAACGATAACGCTTACTAACCAGTTAGATTAACCATTTAATTAATTAATTTAGCAATGATAAATGCCAGAGAGGCAGTCAGCTGATGTGATTAATTTTAAAATTTGCAATATATATGTATCTTAAAAAAAAGTTGTTAAAATCAGATGTAGCTAACAGGTTTTGGTCAACCCTGTATAACGTTAACTGCCGGCAAATCACTAGTTATTTGCTACTTGCAGACACACTTTTGACAGAAAATCTTTACTTATTACCGGTTAAAACTTTAACAGGTTATATCTGGGAGCATTACAACAGGCTTTTAAAATCAGACCACTATTTTCATATTTCATATACTCTTTATAATATATCTAAATATCTTGTGTACCCATAAGGTATCGTTTTAAAATTATTCGTTTCTTTTATATTACTATGTTCTTTCGTTCAACCATTTTTCAGTTTCATCCTTAATTGCAGCTTCAAGTCTAATCCAAAGATACAACTGACAGTTGCTGCTAAGGAAACATTCTGTTTAAGTCCAAGTGTTTTAACAGAAACTGCGATTGACATCAGAAATGATAGCAAAATACGTAATAGAAGAAGTATCTGTTGGAAATACACAAGCTTTTTTTATATAGGTGACGCATTTGTTACAAACAAAGAACATATTTATATTAAATCGAAAGCTTTAAAACACCATGAAAAGAAAATGAGACATTACTTCTCCCACGCAACGATGTTGATAAGATCGTTAACACCAAACACGTCATTCTTCTGAACTTGCGCAAATGTTTTCTGGTTTTATGAATGCAACTCGTACATTTCCTGGAAAACTATCAGCACATATTATAGAAAAATTGCAATCAACATAAATACTTCCCTCTACAGAATTCCAGCAACTCAAAAGGCGAGACAATGGGCAGCATGGGCAGCCACGAACTGTTTGTTTCCCTCGGAAGAAAGCGAGGGGCGCGAGATTGATACATGCGATTACACGCTAGACGAGTTCGACAGCTCCAAATCTAATTCCGTAATTTGATTTTCACGGAATGGGCTTGTAATGAAGTTTCGATTAGTGTATCATTGCCCTTGGAAATGAACGCGGCAGCAGTGCCCCTCGCAGCGAGGCTGCTAGATTAGATCCCGAATTTATAACTTCATTTCCCTACACTTTTTCAAATACGCAGCTCTAGATTAGAAAACCTGGAGAGGCTGCGGCGTTTGGAAAAGCTCCAATATTTTTCTTCGGATCGTCGTGAACCACAAATGCTGCTCTTATTTAAAAAAATGTTACAAAACTGGATGGGAGTTAAATTTTTAGAAGCCGGAAAAATTTTTCCACCCAAGGCGATCTGTTACAGGGTGATATTTTTTTAACAAATAATTGAAAATTGCTCGATTAGAAAAAAGTCGCGTATTGGATTTTGATTAAGAAGATAGTACGTTCTAAAACCGAATTCAGACGCAGCAACCAGATATAAACTTATACTATTAGCTCAGTAGGGGAGGCAGGGGTACTACTCTACTTTTGTTTGCTCGTCGCACGTTAACGTAAGATCATACTGTAGAGTAAGTGACAAATCTGTAACATTTTGTAAATGTATAACCTGCTGCATGAACCTGCAGATGCTGTGTAAGGCTTCCTAGTAGGATATGCCCATTATCCAGGCTACGCTCCTAAAATTTACAGTTTCTACGCAGCTATGACCAAAAACACTCAGCTCACATGACGATCGTGAAACGGAAAGCCCTTCAACAGGGCAATGACTTCTCCTAGCTTCGAAAAAACTGGCCTGGCTGAGTAGAAACTTAACCTAATTTCTAGAAATGCGTAGTGCTTGCTTCATCAGAGCGGTGTTGGTCAAGGTTAACTTAGAAAATTCTTTGGAACAAGGCAGTGCAGATGCAGTTATGCGCATTGCCATATAGCTTGTACGGTGGCATTACACTGGAGCAAAAGAAAATGGAATTTAACTTGCCTGAGACGACGCAACCTACAACTCACAAATTTTAATGGTGTCTAACAGCTCTACATAGTTGATCATACAAGTTAGTTGAAACTTCCGACATGCATTGTACGGTTTTTTCATTCAGAGCTTCGTCTGCTCCGCGCGGGAGAAAGCTTAAAGGGCCGTTGCGTCCGCGGCAGTTGTTAGGGAGATAGGGTGTTGCCAGAGGGAGAATACGATAACGGCAAAGTCTTTGCAGACAGAAATTTCAAGTATTACGAAGGTGAAGTGCCCAACATCCCGGTTTGTTAGTCCGACAACATCAAAGCGCTAACTTGGTGAGAATTTGAAACTGTGCACGCGTCCAGTACGAACTACGTTCTTTGCCTAACCTCTTCAACACACGGGTCGCCCTTGAGTGGCGATGGTAGCGCTTCCTGGCTGGGATAAACACTTCAAATTTTGTCTTGATAGCGTACTTACCTTTACAGGAAATGTACTTTTGAAGGTAGTTAATCTATTATGTTTAACATAAATATCACAGATTCTCTAGCATTAACTGCCCAGCGGAATTATAAACGCAAACGCAAACAGAATTAAACTAAACCAACAAACTACTAATACAAGAGCAAATAAAACCTAATTGAGACCTGAAGTGAGCTAATCGAAAATCTTGGGTCATCACTTCAATGGCACAACGTAGGAAGCAACGTATGATAGCAAATGAAGTTATAGATTCACAGCGGCAAGGATGAAATTCGAGGAGATTTTAAGGATCCCAGTCGAAAACGTTGACACTTGGCCCAACAATACAGACACTAAAGTATACCTCAACAGGATTTGAAGAATCTCTCTCGAGAAATTGTAGCACAAATTACTATAATAGCTACATGTACGACCGAATGATTGCTCCATTTGAGTTATATTCTTGAAGCACCAAAGGAAAGAGAGGTCACTAAATTAGCTAGTGCTACAGGTAACGGGAGTGGATGTACGAGACCAGAACAGCTGGAAATACCCTGGAAGTTAAACCAATTCGGCGAGAATTAAAAGGCTTAACTTAACCTGTTAAGCACGTGTACTTACCCCAAAGATCGAATTTGGCTTGACAAAGACAGGCATGTTTGCGCTAATAGCTATTATGATCCAAAGTTCTTAAATTTTCCAATGACGAGCGGCCGAAAGTAAGAGTATTGGTCGTAACAGTGCAATCAAAATAATCACGGCGCAGACAATTCAATTAGATTTACAAGAAATTTAAATTGTTTAAAATATGACTACACGATCGCACAAGAAAGTATCCATGAAGTAAATTTTATGAAAGATCTTGGTGTTACTTTTGATTCTAAATTAACTTTTATCAAGCATATTGAAAACATTACAAATAAAGCAAATTCTATGCTAGGATTTATTTTAAGAATTACAAATTCTTTTAAAAATATTAATACATATAAACTGTTGTATTCTGCTTACGTTAGATCAAATCTTGAATACGCAAGCGTAATCTGGAACCCTTGTTATGCAATTCATTGTAATAGAATCGAAAAAATTCTAAGAAAATTTGTAAGAATTACTTGTAAGCGACTGAATATTGACTTACCTAGCTATGGCTGTAGATTGGCGACTGTCGGCTTAGTGACTTTGGAAAATCGTAGGAAGTGTAATGATGTTACTGTTCTTTATAAGATTGTAAATAATATGTTCAACTGTCCGGATTTAATTTCATGTATTACTTTTAATGTGCCTCAGTTCAATACCAGACATTTTCAACTGTTCAAATCGGAATTTGCTAGTACCAATGTTATTTTAAACTCACCGTTTTGGAGAATTATGCGATCTTATAATCAGTATGCTGGGTGTATCGATATTTTCTGCATGTCTTTTCCAAAATTCAAAAATATGCTTATGCAAAATCTTTAAATTTGCTCTGTTTTTTGTTTTCATTACTTATAGTTTTTTATTTTCATATTATTGTACTACTAGTACCACAATGCTGCCGTGCTTGGCTAGAGAGTAGTGTTTCCATTGGTGAACATTGGAGATGCTGCTGTTTGGCTAAGTGCGGCAGAATAATAATAATAATATCTTGTAATTCGTGTCAACCTGTAATTGGGTTCTTACCTGTTGGTTGACCATGTGATATTCTTTAAATAAATAAATAAATAAAAACTGCAAAGTAGTTGAAGCTCGAACTAAACAACTTTTTTCCGTGACAAAAGAAATACAAGCTTATAAGCACAATTTGTGGCAATCTTCTGAAGTATAGACCTACAAGTACCTACAAACCATTCCTTAACTGACTTTCCTCTCTTCTATCTTTATCGAATCTTTTCCCTGACGCCATGCACGTATAAAACATCAAGAAAACGATCTAAAATCATGTTCGTATCTGTTTAGCCTTGTTAGTAGAAGTGAACCTTCTAGCTAATTTCTGTGATTACTCCATGAACAAGTGACGTCAAGGAAAATATTCCCGAAAGAAACTGTATCATTAAATAGCAGAACTAACACCAAAAGCCTATGTTTTGTAACCGGCTCAGCAGCTAATTTAAGGTATCTTTCCCCTACCTCCTCAATTTTGCTCCACTTGTCATGCAACTTTAGAACTTCACAGTACCTTCAAAGCGAAAACCTCTTCATTAACCATCCAGCCAGTTTTGCACAATATTCTTCACATAAGCTAATGTAACTTCCGATGGTTCAAAAATGTAATAACCGCATGGAGATACATTCGAACTATTATGAAGTGTTTTTTATTTGAACTGAGGGAAAGTATTGTGAATCAAAATGGTGGTATCAGCTCGACCATTGCTATGAAAAAGCTAAAACTCACCTTAAGTTTCGGAGCATTATCATCAAATGAACTCCTAGAACCATTTTGAATCTAAAAAAGTACATACCACCAAATTCTCTGACATAAAACCAAAAGTTTACTACTAACTAAGCACCTTTGCTCCACCTATCTTGTAACTTCATAACACCTCCAAAGAGGAAAGTTTTTCGCTGACTGTTCAACCAGTTTTGCACACTATTGACTATTCCGATGTTCAAAAACGTGGTAATCGCATGGGGATACATTCGAACTATTATAAGGTGTTTTTAATTTGAATTGAGGCAATGTATTGTGGATCAAAATTACGGTGTGGGCTCTACCATTGCTATGGAGAGGCTAAAAGTCACCCTAAAATGCAAAGCATTATCGTCAAATAAACGTGTACAACCATTTTGAATCCAGAAATACCATCAAATTCTGTGACATCAAACCAAAGGTCTACTACTAACTAACCACCTTTGCTCCACGTATCTTGTAACTACATAATCCCTCCAAAGAGGTAGTTTTTTCGTTGAGTTTTGCACACTATTCTTTACATGGGCATTGCTGCTAATGTAACTTCCGATGGTTTCAAAAAGTAGTAATCGCATGGGGATACATTCGAAATATTATGAAGTCTTTTTCATTAGAATTGAGGGAACGTAGTGTGGATAAAAATGGCGGCATGGGCTCTATCATTACTATGGAGAAGCTAAAAGTCACCCTAAAATGGCAAGCATTATCATCAAATGAACGTGTACAACCATTTTGAATCCAGAAGGGTACATACCATCAAATTTTGTGACATAAAACCAAAAGTTTACTACTAACTCACTACTAACTCACCACCTTTGCTCTCCCTATCTTGTAACTCCATAATAACTCTAAAGAGGTAGTATTTTCGTTGACTGTTCAGCCAGTTTTGCACACTGCTCTTTACATGGGCATAGCTGCTAATATAACCTCCGATTGTTCAAAAAGGTGGTAATCGCATGGCGATACATTCGAACTATTATAAAGTGTTTTTCATTTAAACTGAGGGAACGTATAGTGGATAAAAATGGCGGTATGGGCTCTATCATTGCTATGAAAAAGCTAAAAGTCACCATAAATTGCAAAGCATTATCATCAAATGAACGTGTACAACCATTTTGAATCCAAAAAGGTACATACCATCAAATTCTGTGACATGAAACCGAAAATGTACTACTAAATCACTACTAACTACCTTTGCTCCACGTATCTTGTAACTACATAATACCTCCATAGGGAAGTCTTTTCGTTGACTGTTCAGTCAGTTTTGCACACTAGTCTTTTCATTGGAATTGCTGCTAATGTAACTTTCGATGGTTTGAAAAAGTAGTAATCGCATGGGGATACATTTGAATTATTATGAAGTCCTTTTCATTTGAATTGAGGAAACGTACTGTGGATAAAAATGGCGGCATGGGCTCTATCATTACTATGCAGAAACTAAATGTCACCCTAAAATGCAAAGCATTATCATCAAATGAACGTGTACAACCATTTTTAATCCAGAAGGGTACATACCATCAAATGCTCTGACATAAAACCAAAAGTTTACTACTAACTCACCACTTTTGCTCTACCTATTTTTTAACTCCATAATACCTCCAAAGGGGAAGTTTTGACTGTTCAGACAGTTTTGCGCACTACTCTTTACATTGGCATCGCTGCTAATGTAACTTCCAATTTTTCAAAAATGTGGTAATCGCATGGAAATACATTCGAACTATTATAAAGTAGCGGTATGATCTCTGCCATTGCTATGGAGAAGCTAAAAGTCACCATAAATTGGAAAGCAGTATTATCAAATGAACGTGTACAACCATTTTGAATACAAAAAGGCACACATCATCAAATTCTGTGACATAAACTCAAAAGTCTACTACTAACTCACTACTAACAAACCTACTTTTCACGTATTTTGTAACTACATAATACCTCCAAAGGGAAGTCCTTTCGTTGACTGTTTAGTCAGTTTTGCACACTATTCTTTACATGGGCATTACTGCTAATGTAACTTCTGATGGTTCATGAAGGTAATAATCGCAAGGTGATAAATCGGAACTATTATAAAGTGTATTTCATTTGAATTGAGGGAACGTATTGTGAATCATAATGACGGTATGGTCTTTACCATTGCTATGGAGAAGCTAAAAATCGCCCTAAATTGCACAGCATTATCATCAAAGGTACGTGTACAACCATTTGGAATCCAAAAAGGTACATACCATCAAATTCTGAGACATAAAACCAAAAGTCTACTACTAACGCACTACTAACTAACCACCTTTGATCCATCTATCTTGTAACTTCATAATACCTCCAAAAGTGAAGTCTTTGGGTTGACTATTCAGCCAACTTTGCACAAACTTACGATGTTTCAAAAAGGTGGTAATCGCATGAGAATACATTCGAACTATTATGGAGTGTTTTCCATTTGAATTGAGGGAACATATTGTGGATCAAAATTGTAATATCAGCTCTACCATTGCTATGGAGAAGCTAAAAGTCACCCTAAATTGCAAAGCATTATCATCAGGTAAACGTGTAGAACCATTTTGAATTCGAAAAGTTACACACCATCAAATTTTCTGATATAAAACCAAAAGTCTACTATTAACTCACTACTAACTAACCACCTTTGCTCCACCTATATTGTAACTCCATAATACCTCTAAAGGAAAATCTTTTCGTTCAGTCAGTTTTGCACACTATTCTTTACATGGACATTGCTCCTAATGTGACTTCAGATGGTTTAAAAAGGTAGTAATCGCAAAGGGATATATTCGAGCTATTAAGAAGTCTTTTTCATTTGAATTGAATCAAAATGGCCTTATGGCTTCTACCACTGCTATGGAGAAGCTAAAAGTCACCCTAAATTTAGGAGCATTATTATCAAATGAACACCTAGAATCATTTTGAATCCAAAATACAAATAGATTTATTTCCCCATTTTTTGTACATGCTTCTTATAATATTCTTAAATTAATTTTTTAAAAGTATTTACATACAAAGTGGTAATTTTTTTTAGGTTTTAATGAAATTATGACAGGAAATTAAATAACAAAACAAAGAAAAAACAAAAAAAACTTAAATATTTGAATGAATTGAAGTTATTTGAATCGATTTGGGGAGGATGTGTGTTTTTGATTATACATTTTTAGTTACATTATTAGATTTGGGAGTACATACCTGTTAGATTGGATTCTGTACGAAAAATGAAGAAAAACTTTATCGTTGATCAAATATTTTTTTAAATGGTGGTAATTTTTTTTAAATATAGATTTTAGAGTCAGCTTGAAATTTTTTAAATTTAGTTATGGAACGGATTTGTTTTGAGAAGTGAGTTAAACATTTTTGGTCCTAAATAAGTTATGGAATTTTAACTAATCGATTTATTAATTGTGTTTGGAATGTTAAGTTTATTATGACTAATACTTCTGGTGCTGTATACGTGATTTATAGAATTTATATCTGACTTTTTATACATATAATTTATAAGTTTTATCGGACTTTTTCCACAGTATAGGGTGATAAAACGATAAAACATTTCATAATAGACCACTGCCAAAAAATTACATTCAGAGAACAATATAATTTATAGTTTGCAATATATATATATAGAGAGTTCTAATATCCGGTAATCCGGCTTCCTGATATAGTTTCAACGTTGAATAAAATTTTTGTTTTTTTTATAAATTATTCTACGTATACAGTGTTGGGTTCTTTGCAAATTTTGTATATGAGTTTTATTTAAACTACCTCAAGCTGTAATGCCATACTTAATTACTGATTCTACAAGAGCCACATAAACTATTTTTAAAGTTTTTAATTAAAAGATATCGCCTATTGCATAGAATTTATTTATTAATCTGTTATTTTTGTTGTTATATATTCAGCATGAATATTCCACTTCAAATGTTGATCTAACATGACAGCAAGTTATTTAATTGAATTTACTTTTTCAATGTTCATTGTGTACCAAAATTGTAATTATATTGTTTATTGGTTGGTCAGCTTTAGTTGATGTAATTGCTAGAAATTTTGTATTATTTATGTTCAATGGTACATACTATCAAATTCTTTGGCATGAAACCAAAAGTCTACTGCTAACTAACCACCTTTGCTCCATCTATATTGTAACTTCATGATACTTCCAAAGCGGAAGTCTTTTCATCGACTGTTCAGCAAGTTTTGCACAAAATTCTTTAGATGGATATTGCTGCTAATTTGACTTTCAATGGTTCAAAAAGGCGGTAATCGTATCGAGAAGGGAAGGTTTGGAATTATTTTCCAATGAGTGAGTGACGCATTCTTCCTCTAATGCACCACCTTTGCTTTACCAATACCTTTGAAAGGGAGGTCTCTTTATCGACTGTCCAGCTTCGCAAAAAATCTTACCATGGTTATTGCTGCTAATGTAACCTTTAGTGATTCAAAAAGGTTATAACCTTACGAGCCTGTAGAGAGGAAATGGAAAAATTTCTATTTTCTTAGTTAAGTCCACTTTGAATCAAAATGATTCGACGCATTCTGCATCTAACTCACCACCATCGCTCCACCAGTATTGTAATTATACAGAAGGTACTGTCATTGTTGCTAATAGAAATTTCAAAGGATCAAAAAGGTGGTAATTGTGTGGAGATAAATTCGAACAGCAGGAAAAATGTGTAACTAATTCCATTTCCATTAGGTGAGTGTATTTTGAATCAAAATGATTGGAAGCATTCTTTTTTAACTTACCATCCTAGCTTCACCAGTCTTATAACTTCACAATACTACCAAATGGGAAGCCTTTTCATTGACTGTCCAGCCAGTTTTGCACAAAATTCGTTAAATAGTCATTTTTGCTAATGTGAACTTTAATAGTTCAAAAATGTAATAATCTAAACTGTAGAAAAGGCGTGTAAATGTTTACTATTTCAACTGAGTCAGTATATTTTAGATCAAGCATTGTCATAGCTGGTCGAACGTCTCTTATCGATTAATTTCGCTGTGTAAGTCACCCTTTTCTTTCATGGCATTTCAAGATAAAACGTGTCCATTGTTATTCGTGCAACTGAACATTTAATAAAACACACTAACATGCTGCATATCATTTCCCCAATTTATTCCCCGCTTTCCAAAGCGACATTTTGTTACATTTAAGGAAACGCCTTCCCAAGGGTAATTTGAATTTTTCATAATTACCCTCCAGCTAATGCACTCAGCGTTCTAGTTCCGATGTTGCCGCATCCATCACCCTAGACAAAACCAACATTTAATACGGCACGTCATCAAAAAATAATTAGGTCGGCTTTGATCTTTAATCAGCAAATGCTCCACTCGTCTGCTATCCATCAAATTCCGTAATATCCCGAACGGCGAGGGAACAGCAAGTTAACCTGCCACGTCACAACACGCGTATGCAAATTAAGGCACACACAGATTTGTCACACTTGCTCTTTTCGGTAGTTGCAGCGGCGTCTGGCCGCGAAGACCAGCCCTTGGCTGGGCGCCTGGACGCTAACGTATCAGAACATTGCCTATTATTTAACCGGTTTTTACCACCCTCCTTTTTATTGTCAGGGGTGGACTGGATAAACGCGTAATTTGTATGTACGATCGGCTGATGTATTATTTATACAGTTAATGCGGGCAAAACGCCGGATCGGTTTTTGCTGCTACTTGCTCGGGCCAGGATTAGTTCACCCTTTCTTACAGGCCGCAGCGTCGAGGGTTCCTGGGACCTGGGCTAGTCAAGAATTTCACGCTAAAATAACAAATGCGTTAGGTTTTGCTGAGAATTTTGAAAGTGAAGACGTTAAGATGATGGAAAACTTCATGGGGTGATGAGTCGGCTCAATCATCAATAAAGAACGTTCACCAACAACTATTATCGGTTAGGATTATACATCAGTTGTAGGCAAAATGAACCCTCTATGATATGTATATTTGAATGTGGAATTCAGCTATTTATATAATTTCGTATGAGTGGAAACGTCTTACTGTACTGATGTGTAAATCGTACATTTTGAGTTATGACATATCTATATATTTTTGAATGCATATGATAAAAAATTATTTTCATCTAGTAGGGCTATGGAATAGTTCCTTTATAATTTCGAACAATAATTTGACCGGTTTGGTGACAACTGACATAATTAATGTTCAATTAAAACCGTTTTAAAGACATTTCACTTTCTATTATCAAACATCGCCTTATAACGTTTCCACATTTTTATTTAAATAGAAACCTTATAACACATAAACTCATTATACTAATGCACACTGCAGCAACATTTTATGCTACTGGTCTACAATTTTTCTTTTATAGAATTTTAAGTAGAAGTAGAAGATGCTGCATTGAATGTGCGATGCCAGATGTTAACTAGACTGATATTTCTTTTTATCACGAAACTACATGGGCACATTCAAAGACAGACCAGCTGCAGTGAAGACGGCTGGGTTCTTACACGAAATATTATGTCAAGTTACAATTTCTGGGGGCGCCAGTGAGTCTTTAATTACTACAATATGTCCAAATAAATACGAAAATCTGAAGTATGAATAAAACATAAGGGCCCGCTCCAAAGGGTTGCAATTACAAAATAAGGCAAATACTGTATCGTAAGAAATGTATATAAAAACCAGATAGTAACCAATGTATACAATAGTCACTGATGTGGTACTTACGGGTGTACGCAATAAACATATTATTCAAAATAATGGTACTACTTTAAATATCACTGATACGCTAGTATAAGCTGGTCAACACGATCATACATACATTAATCAATTAAATATATAAAGCCAATTGAACTTATGTTAAATAGATAACCAACAGTGAATATAACTCTCAAGGCAGGTTAACTTTCGATGAGGTTTTAGGAAAACTCACCGGACCCGCTGGCACCAAGGCACAACACAAAATGTAACGTAGAAGGACATTGTCAAATTGTCACAAAATAATCAAATGTGAAATAAGAGAAAACTAAAGGTCGAACACGCTGGCAATTTGGCGCTGTAATAAAATATCAATCGAAACGACACAATTTACACTTGAATGCACACATTCACGGCTTCCTGATAGACACACTACAAATAGCAGTACGTGCCTTATTTAGATTAAAACCGCCTTAAAATTTGGTCTTATCGAAAATATGGTTAAAGAAAAACCATGCGGGATTCGAATTGGAAAACAGTTAATACACCTGGCAGAACCCGATAAGCATGGTAGCAGCTGTTGTGATATTAGCGCCAAAAGTAGCGGTTGAAAGTACCACGCAAATCAGAAAGATGCTGCCCGAGCTAACGAAACAAGTAAAAAAAACTTGAAAAGAAGTTACCAACATTTGGGCAACCTTCAGAAACCTCAAGGCCCTAATCCGTCATCTTGACGCAGAAGAATTACTTCTACATACCGTTCCGAAACTAAAAGCCATCCAACAGAGGAAAGCCATTAGAAATAATCTCAAGTACGAGGTGAACGAAAGAAAACGCCAAAATTAGGTCGTGGTAAGCAATGACACGCAACGACTTTTGCCTGGTTTGCAGTTAAATGCAAATTTTACGCTCCAAACAAAAAAAACCTTCGGTCGATCCGAGAATGCGATACGCAAAATTTTAACCATTAGCGCTAAATAGATACTAGAGCAGATTGATAAGCAATCTACCTGATTATGAAAGAAAAGACATAAAGCTCTAAAACAATTAGTTCTCTATATAAGTTCTTTCAACACTCACAAACTTGGTCCATCGCTGTTGCAACTGTTGCATACTTTAAAACATTTTTTTGACGGACCCCAAAATATGTGTCTACAGCAGCTTTCACTCCTTCATCTGACGAAAAACGCCTTCCCGTTAGATGTTCCTTTGGATTTTTAAGCACGAAGAACCACTAAGGCGAAATCAAATTTACAACCCTGAATAACTGGCTGAATCTTGCATGCGTTATGAAATCAGCAGTTGCCATGCAAAACCACATTTTTATGAACTTAAAATTGTCCGCAACTCCCAAATGTTATACAAACAACACAAAACCTTTAACTGGCACTTAGAAATGTCACATCTACCTGCTATGTAAGTAGTTTTTTGCATGGCTAATAGATTGATTAAAGATCTGCCCTGGTAGCTTTCAAACTTACGAGAGCCACTAGAAAAGAAATCTACCTAGCCATGAAACAAAAGACATATGATTTTTTTGATATTTTTATTTTTCAACATAATCCCCCCTTACACCAACGCACTTACCCCATTTGTTCTCCAATGAACTTATACCAATGTAAAAAAAGAATTGTCGAAAAAATGGTCTACGGCTTCTTTTAGGCTCTCATCAGAGTCAAAACGGTGCCCTCGAAGGTTTTTGTTTAGTAGTCTAAACAGGTAAAAGTCAGATGGAGCCAGGTCCGGACTATAGGGAGGATGATCTATCTCTACAAAGCTGCATTCCTGCATAATTGGTCGGACTTTGGCAGCCTTATGCACAGTTGCATTGTCAAGCAGCAGAAACACTTCTCGATTGGAAAAATTGGGTCGTTTCTGATCAATTTCTTTACGCGGATTTTTCAAAGTGTTAGCGTAGACATCTGCATTTATTGTGGTCCCTTTTGGCATATATTCGATGAGAAGAATGCCCCTCACATCCCAGAAAACTGTTGCCATCAGTTTTCCAGCAGATGGTTGCGTTCTTGCTTTTTTTGGAAGTGGAGACCCTTTATGAACCCATTGCTTCGATTCTGATTTGGTTTCAGGGTCCCAGTGATGCACCCAAGTCTGGTCGCCCGTTACAATTTGTGATAAAAAGTCACAATTCTGGTCCAAAGCTTTCAAATGACTTTGTGAAATTTCCATCCTATGCAATTTTTGTTCAGGTGTCAATAATGGTGGAACCCACCTGGCTGACACTTTACTCATATTTAAATTTTCATGTAAAATGGTTATTACGCTAGGTTCAGATATTCCCAACGTCATACCAATGGTAGAAACCTTCACACGACGATCCTCGAGCACCAGGGCTTCAACTTTTCGCGTAATTTCCTCACTCGTGGCCGTTTTTGGTCTTCCACTTTTGGGATCGCCTTCGATAGATTTACGTCCCCACGGAAACTATTTAGACCACAATTTTACAACATAATGCGATGGTGCATCGTGTCCATACACGGCGACCATTCTTTCAAGAATGGTTTTTGGGTGGTGGCCCTCTTTTGTAAGAAATTTAATGACGCTGCGATATTCTAATTTCAAGTCACTCATTTTCCCTCACAAAACACCTTATAAAAATCAAACTAATTATCACAAGTAACGCAAATTTTCCACGTAAGGTTAGATTACACGCCACAATTTGACAAATAAAGCTTGATCGTGTCAATTGTTTTTTTCATGGCCAGGTAGATAACATTGCTAGTGGCCCTCGTATTTACTAATGCAACATTTTATTTACAATTATTTTGCAGAACTTTGGATTTCTTGCTCCCAGAACCTTTTGTGGTGCAGTTTATCGTCTATGAGACAATATGAGACATACCTGATTCAAGTTTCTGGACTCGAAAATCATGCTATCTTGCAACCATCGCCTGCGAACACGTACACGTTGTACACGTGTTTCACGTTTCTGTACATAATGTTCCCACATGATAAATACATATTATTTTAATAAAACCCGTTTGGATTATTTTGCAATTCTAAACTCAAAGATATCATTTTGCAACCATCACTAGGGAAATAAGTAGATGTATTTTACTGCTTTCGTACATGATGTTCCCACTTGGTGGCAGATCGTTTTTAAATGGAACTTTTAAAATAATAGTACGTCTCGCATATAACATAATATGTCATTTATTACGGAAACTTATTGCTTATCAGTTATGGTGGTATCAGTATAGTGAGTTACTCAAGTAAAATCTGTTGTGGTATACATAATATACCTTTAATGCCAATACAGGGTGTGTATAAATTCGCGAACAAACTACACGTGGCGATGTTGGTCATAAAATTTTGAGTAGAAAATTATGATACCAAAATGGTGGGTTTACCTGAAAACAATATATTTTTATCTACCCCTCGTGATGGCTCACGAAGACTAATCCACCATGTTGGTATTACGATTTTCGGCTCAAAATTTTATGGCCAACATCGCCACGTGTATCTTGTTCGCCAATTTTTACACAGCCTGTATATGTAGCCTAGCGTGATTTTATCTAACATAACATTGTAATGTTAGCGCTAGTAGCAAATCGTCACAATCTGCGTTTACATCGCCCTTGCGCTCGTACAGAAAATAATAAGACGTCCACCAGCGGTGGAACAACCTGGAGCGACTGCACCAAAAAGTATAAAAGCAACTTTCGCATCCACTTCACTTCACTTGAGACTTGAGACTTGAGATCGTGATCCTGACCTCCAGCTCTAGGTTCGCCTGCGGGGGCTTGGTCCCTTTTCCAAGTATTTTCCTGACCTAGCTCTGCCCTGTGACGAGAACCCGTCTTGTAAAGAACCTTTCCTAACCTGAACCAAATGCAGTTCTGCTTTCTAACAGGAATCCGTTTCGTACAACTCCTTCCCTAACCTGGACCTAATAAAGTTCTGCCCTGTGACGGGAACCCGTCTCCTAAAATGGTTCTTTAACCAAACAGCTCATTAAAATACTAGCGTACCTGTAACAACATCATTGTTAGTCCAAAGACGCCACCCTGGTAGTTGACCAAATGCAGGTCGCACGTTACCGGCCGGCGCAGTGAAGGGCGCACGCAATCTTCCAGCGACTCCCGCAAAAACTAGGTCGTAAAAAGGCAGACTTCGCTTCAGGTGAACATGTTCTGTTTAAGTTATTCCTGGGAACCCAAACTTATATACCAAGAAAGTCCCGCGGCATGTCTTGCTTAACACTCTAATTACTCACGTCACCAGTGCAGTAACGCTAGTTATTCTATTGAATTGGCCCGCACAAAAACTCGTATACAATCGCCATTTTCGGCAACAATAATAGCGCTTTTTTCAGACCGATCGTTCTTAGTTCAAGTACACCGGAGCTCGACATGTATAGTGGGTTGCCGACCTCCAAGTAGCATCGATCCAGCTCGTTTACCAGAGAAAATTTTATGTAGGTACATATCAGATTTATTTTGCACTTAGAAACATTATACGATTTACTTCTAAACTGTTTAGTCCTGTACTTATACATTTGAATGGTAACGAACCCATGGGCATCCGAGCATACCCGAGGTAAGAATAAAGTAATTAATAAAAGTTTCCGGAACAATGCATACAATCATTACAACATAACCTAACCTAACATACTTCAACCAAACATAACCTAAATTAGTACGTTGGCAATAAAATGGTTCTAACAGTTACATCTAAAATTCAGATTTGGACAACGACGTTAACGTCGATATCATCACAACATGACAAGTATTAAAGACGTAAAATTGTGTGAGAATGGAATTAGTCGTAAAAATTATATATTGCACCATTTCGGCTATGGCTGCATGCTAGTTAAGAATACTAATTAGACTAATATAATCGATTATAATTTTCTTATTTACGATTAATTATATATTATTAGTACAACTATTTGAAAACCTGGGTGATATTCCAGTTTCAAATGTTACCAATTTGCTGTAGTGGGTAGTAGATCCAAGTGGTAGTAATTCGTATTGGTAGTAGCTAGTTAATTTTGTGGTGGATGTTTTGAATTAGATGATCAGTCGATGATAATTTACATTGTGACACATATTAAAATAATACAAAATCGGAAGTACAACCACTCGGTGGTAATTCACTTCGAGACAACCCGAAGATATTATGCTGTCAGATTTCTCTTAGTTTATGTATGTTAATATGCTAACCTTACATAACCTAACATTATTCATTATAATCTTACATAAAATTTCTCTACATCACCTGGAATTAATTACTGAAATTCCATAACCTATTGTCTTTTTTACCCTGACATATTATATTCAGACGTTTTCATTTAAATTCTAGAGTAAATTAATTTCAATAATTTTAGTTAGTTAATTATAGTCACATATGTGCCGACAGTAGCCATACATATTTTAAGAAAATGGGTTCATGTATTAGGTTTTTGGTGTGTATAAACGAATATGCGCATATTTGGACAATTTTATGTCTATAAATCAATATTCAGTAAATATTATGGTAGCTTACTCTTTATTCAATGCATATTAAAATTAGCGTTTTAAGTAAACTTCAGTAACATAGATATACTAACAATAAATGTAATTATAAATTATATAAATTACAGACACCGGTCACACCGTTTGTTAAACCTTAAATACTTGAATTCTGACACCTTCAATTTTTTACTTAGGGAAGCTGTCTATGCTGTAACTATTTAATTGTTTTTTTAGCAAGTTTGAAAGTAAGAGGGTTTGTGGTGAAGTTTAAACTCCATCTTTAAGAAGAAATTTTAATGTCTCATGATAACGACGCAGAAGTCAGTTAATGATCGATATCAGTGGAAATTATGAAAAGGGACTAAAAGGTACTGGTAGGAAACTTCACAACAAGATCAAACAATAACTTAGTGACAACACCATGGTCCATAGTAAGAATAACTTAAATACACTATTACTGGACTAAACTTATGTATATGACTAGGAAGCAAAGACTAAGCCGTGGAAGCTGTGTAATCTGATCGCTCCAACAAATGTATGTGTATTACGAAGATATAAAATTTAAAACCTGATCATTGTCCCTAAAATGAGAGAAGCATTTTGCGTCATTAAGAAACTAGACATAGAAAAATAGTGAAAAAGTGAATGACAATTAAAATATTCAACCTGCCAAATTGTTAGTACTTGAAATCACAGATTTAAAATTGAAATCCATCATATTCATTACTTTCAATTCACAACGTAACCATTAATGTTGTGTTTTATGGCGAAACGCTTCAATTGTTCAGATATTAATACTTTTTTAAACCGGCGGAATATCCAAAACTACAGCATAAATACTAAAATGCTACAGACAACCAGTTGAGAGTGCGGATCTTAAGATTCTCATATTCATAATGTCTTCAACGTTTTTCGTTATTATGGTAACTTTGTATGGCATTGCACATTTTCTCCCTCCTTTACTGACTATTTTACTTAGCTCCTTGTATTTAGTTCATAAATGGTCTAGTTTTTGCCTTTGTTCCGTTATTTGTTTTTTTCCATTTACCATGAAGATTTGTGCAGTAATTTTCTTAGAAGTACCAATTAAATCTCAGTTTATACGATTTCCAAAACTCTTTAGCATAGATTTTATTTCACTTCCATAATTTCTAACGTGAGCTTGACCTTGCTCGCCTGAGCGCCTTTAAATTAACATTTGAATACAATCGAGCTGTACGTATAAGCTTTCTGTTGTTTGTTAGTAGATGACAATTATAGATGATAGTGAAAGTAACCTCCGCTAGTGTGTCTGCGCATACCGCGCTGATGCATGTACAGGTACCACGCTACTGTTTATGAACGCGATCTGGGCTGTAGAGTGTGTCAGAGGCTAATTTTATCTAGTAGGAGAAGAGTATGTGCTTCTGTCGTAGGCACAAGTGCACGCTGTGCGTGACCCAGCGTTAGTAGAAACGAGTGATCTTAGATTTTTCTGGAAATTCCTGGAGTAAGTAAGTATCGTAGTACAGACCTGCTAACTTCACGGCCAGTTCGGACGTCCTGCCAACATTATTGTTTGGCTGACGAAACCGACAAAGAAAGCGGCTGCATCCTCAAGTGCGGCAATAGTAAACGCATGGTGCAGATCCAGGTTACTTTCAACTTTCAAGCTTGATATTGATGTTGATGGTGATTCTGACTGTGACTGTGATCACTTGCAGTGTGAAAATTGTTGAGTACCGAATCGTCTGTAATTAGTCCAGGTCTATTGTTGAAAATTACGTAATCCACTGCAATTGTTACAAGGTCGTTTGAACTCAATCAACTCCATGGTCTTTGTTCTGACTTTCGGAATAAGGAATTCATATGTTATAGGTTTCTATCCTTTTCTTTTCTAGGCTTCTCTCCTAATTTAAAAATTCGGTGGTTTTTAAGTATCATCTTTCCATTTGCCAATTTTTTCAATTATTGCTCTAGTTATTGTTATAAATAGTAACCCATACAAATGTACAAAGGAGCAAAGTTTAATACCAACAACAGATGAATTTAACATGACATGAAGATTGTGTTTCTTGTTAACACAACAATATAATGATTTTACTGAAAATATAAATATATAAAACTAATAATACAAAATGTGTAATTCCAGTACCTTAGAGAAGCGAGCTTTAAAACTAAATTTCATTAAATTAAGAGTTACCAATGAAAATTAACTACCTATTTCTAATTGCAATTTATATTCGGAACAATCGAAATTACCGTGCTTTCTCCAATTTATTACAAAGTAATCAGTCAGAGATCATTTGGTAGTGATAAGTCGTCATTTTTCATTAATGTCTGGTCGGCACTGTCAAATAAATAAAATAAATCATTATAAACGATCTAAGTGCAACAAAAGTGATGTTATGTTACATTAACGTTTAGTGAAATAACAAAAAACACTTTATTAGATTTAAATTTGTATACTATTAATTAAGTTGGGAGTTAAGGTTTATTAGTAAGTTAGGAGTTAGTAGTATTTCTGCTAGAAAATAAATAAAAAAACTCAAAATCAATTCCGACCTTGGCAACATCATTCCGGTTGCTCGATGTGAATTCCACAGGCCTCGAAATTTTATTTGAGAATAAGCCAGCAGCTACAACTTATGTTTTGCATTGACGCACTGGGTTCAACTTGTTTTAATAAGCAAATGTCTAACAAGCAGGAAGGTCGGAACCTAAACATTATAAATTGCCTTCGACACGGTGGAACTGTGGGCGATAAAATATGCCTTAAACAACAGTAGAATTGACTCCCGTTACAGGGATCTAATACATAATATCTATACAGAAGCATGTATGACAATTAAACTAGAGGTAACTACGAAACCTATACCAATCCACCGAGGTGTAAGACAGGGAGACGTAATCTCACCAAAACTTTTTACGTTGGCATTGGAGGACATCTTTCAGACTTTGCCCTGGGAACAAAAAGGCATAGAAATCAACGGTAAACGACTAAACAATTTACGATTCGCCGATGACATCATCCTGATCACTGACAATTTTGAGGACCTACAAATCATGTTGACACAATTAGTGGAAGCCTCTGAGAAAGTTGGATTAAACGTAAATATTACAAAAACAAAAATGATGACGAATACCAACGATCCAAGAAACATCAGTGTAAAAGATCAAATCATTGTAAATGTGCCGGAATATGTATATTTGGGACAAGTAATAAAACTCAACAGAGAAAACCAAACGGCTGAAATTAAAAGAAGAACAAGACTCACGTGGGCAAGCTTCGGAAAACTAAAATACATCTTCAAAAGCAATAAACTACCACAATATTTAAAAACTCGAGTTTTTGATCAGTGTGTGCTGCCAGTACTGACCCACGGCTGCCAGACATGGACCTTCACCAAAGCAAATATTGACAAGCTCGTTAAGACACAAAGAGCAATGGAAAGATCTATGTTGCATATCAGTTTGAAAGACAGGAAAACTAACATCTGGATCCGACAAAAAACAAAAGTAAAAGATGTAGCTGAACATGTAGCAAAACTGAAGTGGAGCTTTGCAGGCCACAATGCAAGGCAGAATGATGAAAGATGGAATGCTGTGATACAAAGATGGAGACCATACATGGGTAAAAGAAACAGAGGAAGACCTCAAATGAGATGGGCCGATGACCTGAAAAGGGTAGCTGGCTTTGTATGGATGAGAACAGCTCAGAACCGAAAACATTGTCATGAATTGGAAGAGGCCTATGTCCAAGGATGGACGATGAAATGCTAATAAAGAAGAAGAATTTTCTAATAGAGTATTTTAAGTATTGCAGGGTATAGAACTTCAGCAGTTTGATGCATACAATAAGAATAAGTACTCAGGTAAAAGAAAACTAACATAAAAGATTCGTACAAAGAGTGAATTTGGGCTACATTAAGACACATATTATTACTTTAGTAATGAGAGTGAAACTTATAATTTTATGATTTACAATATTCGTGCTTGAAAGTGAACCCAACTGTCTTAATTTCATGGAATATTATTAAAGGTTCTGCTGTAAATATTTGAGCAATAGTTTTTAAGCAACTATCTAGAAGAGGAAAACGAAATATAACAGTATAAAGAAATGTTTTGCTGATCAGGGTCAGCAAAGGAATTGGAGAATTGGAAAGTATCTAAAGGTGTTTGCAGAAAAGAAAGAACCAGAAAGGCGTTTGCAAGAGGTTGACAAATTAATTAGATTGTAGATCCATTGCGGATAGCAGCAGCGGTGCTTGTTGCAGCAGCAGATGGGAGAGCAGAATTCGCTTGTTAGAACCGAGTAACCCATCCAGAACATACTGATCAAACGATGTCTTTTATTTTTAATTTCTTTAAACATAGATGAGAGTTTTTGTTTTTTTTTGTCATTGTTTAATAAAAATTAGCAAAACCACGGCAATTCGAGAGATTTCCAAACCCTGGGAGATTCGAAGATTGCTTAATTCCACTACGAGAGTGGAATTAAATATTTCTAGCCCAAGTAAATCAGAGTGTCAAAAAAATCGCTTGTTACAGAAACAAAGTTTCTACGAAGTTAATTTGTTTTTACCGAGTTAACACCTACATAGCAATATATAGCCATAGAGTATATCCAGTCTATCCGTTTATGGAGCTATTTGTGGAGGTGTATACTTGTGTACTCGGTATGTTGTAACATAAATCAGTCTGTTTGATACTGAACACACTTTTCTAATCAAATGTTCAGATTTTTTGTATTAATAATAATAATAGTGTTTATTGAGATTACATTGACATTTATTAGTATTCCCGCTCAACCTACATGGGAGTTTCTTTGGTACAAGATTTTAGGGTCATGAATTTTTGGCCCGGTAAGTATTCGAGTTTCGCATAAGTCGGTAACGCCATATTTGATTTTTGCTTTACTTACAATTTACATCCAACACACGAACATCAGAAGAACACTGACAGATACTTCGTATTTCAGCAATGGTAGAAACTTTAAACAGTCTAAATTTTAGACTGGGAATAATGTCTTGTTGTATTCACCATTCACCTCGTAGACTATAAGTTAACCGTTGCTTATTTGAGCGACAGAACCACACGACTTTATTAATGCGTGACTATTAACCGCTGAGCTGCAATTTATTGTGAAATACTCTGGCACTACCTTCATCTTGAGCTTTCCACCCAAACCCGCTCATCTAGCATCCCCTAGGCCAACTCCAACCTGGACGCCGCCACTAATTCCCCCAAACTCTATTTCGCGACCGAGTGCCCACCCCAGCTCGCCACCCTCGGGTCCGGGTTTTTTTCGTTTTCATTTCGGTCAGATTAGCGACAGCCTGGGGCGCATGTCGCCGGGGACGAAATCCAGGTTACCCAAGCGCGAAGATATTGCCGAGGAAATAAATAACGTTAGCATCTGCATAAGTCTTCAAAACCGGGCTGCTGGAACCTGATTTTCAAGAAAATTGGAAATTAGAAACTTGGAATGATGTCTGTTAGATTGAGATAATCTCTGTAGCTCTTCGCTGTGTTAATGTTCGAACTATGCTTTGTTAGAGTAAAATGTTAATAAATCTGTTCCCGTTACTAATGTAAATAGTTAAATAAACACTTAAATTCCAATGTTTAAAATTTCAAAATAAAACTGCTATATTAAATAGTACATAAAACAAGCAAAGGCCTATAAGCAAGGAATATATAATTATGAAGAAGTGTAAAATCAAACACAGAAGAAGAAAATTGTATAAACACTTATCCACAGGCGACTAAAGAATTAAAGAAAGTAGGCAAGAGATCCACAGTGGTGGAAGCAGCGTAGAAAGACATAAAACTGGATGGAAAGGATCCTTGGAATAAAAAAAAAAATAACTAATGCACTGAATGTACCTACGGAGGGAGTAGACAAGTAACTGAAACATCAATGCAAAAAAATGTAGTTTATAATACCTTATAGTATCTGATGATCTTCAGTTTCTTTGAACAAAGAGATTATTTGGCTCTTAAAGCTGTATGGAAGTTCAAGAGCAGATTGACCAATTCTTCTTCAGGTTTTTGAACAAAGTAGCTGATTAAGTGTTAATACTAAATGGAAATTTAGAATAATTGGTAGCATGCCAGGGTATTGTTTGACTACTGCTAATGGATAAAATTTCAAAAATGGATCGGTGCAGAAAATTCTTCTTCATACAGTTTTGGAATAAGAATGCTGTTTGATTGATGATACCGTACAAAATTTCAGGAACAGCTTGATGCAATACTTTGTGTAATGGTGATTTAACCAACGGGATAGTTACCATACAGGATATTATTTAAATAAAGGGAAAATTAATGTAAATATGGGGTTCCAACCCCACAATTCGAAAAAAACAAGTTCGTTATACTACACAATTATCTGTGATTACGTAATTAAAACGTTGCCTAGGTGATAAAAACTGCCGTAAGTAAATACAAGTCATATACAAAATACACTCAAGAAACTCACTCAATTTTATCCTTTTAGGGCGAAGTTTACCCCTCTGTTGCTTTTGGAATTGAAATTAGGGCTTAACCTGAGTTCCTAGCAGATCCCACGATGCTTAGCCCCGTCTTTCTCTGTTGGCCTGCCGATCTCAGCCGCTGAACGCCGCCGCAGAACGGCTCCTGTAGCTTGACCGCTGCGACACCAAAATAGCTGCTTCCAGCTTACGCCGTTGCCCACACCTATGGCTCCACTGCTTTCTATGAAGGTCACTGTCTACTTCCAGCTTCGAGGGGCTCCAATTAATCTGCTACACCGAAATACTAGCTAACACTCGATGCACAGATCGAACACTTTTTCAAACTTCCACAGAAGCGCTACGAATCAACGCACTCCACTACAACATAACCAAAGAACAATAAATATTTATTGGGAAAGCAAAAATTAACATCACTTCAAAGCTTCCCTTTCTTTCTCCAGTTGTCTGTTTTCGATCTTACATTGATTTACATTGTTTCCGAGCCTACTCTGATTACAGTTTGTTCAAATTGAGGCTAACGCTATTTTTAATACAGTTTTACAAATTATTATCAAAGCCAATGCTATTTTCTACTATTTACACAAATTAAACTAGCACATTTCTGGAACGTTTTATAAAATAATATTTGATATGCTTGAAATATTATTAATGGTTATTATAATCAAAGTGGATTAAAATGTGTTCAGAGCAATATATAGGGCTGTTTATTGTCTAATAATATTCTACAGAATTTCAATGAATCAGCTTGAGGCAACCGATTCATCGTCACAAATTTTTGAAAAATGTTGGTATTTGACTGATGATACTGTAAGGAATTTCAAAAATGTGCTGTTTGACTTATGACACTGTTCCCATTATTAGAAAAATAGTTTTATGCAGTCGATTCCACTTTACAAGGCTTTTGAGAAGGATTGGTATTTGACTAATTATACTGAATGGAATTTTAGAGCCATATGGGTGCAGCTGATTCTTCTTCATAACGTTTCTCTATAAGCTTTACTTTTGATTAATGATACTCGATCGAATATCAAAAAATTGTATGCAGCCGATTCTTGTTCACAACACATTAAACAAGGCTGATGTTTTCTATATTTTATATATAATATTATATGTTATACGGAATTTCAAAATCAACTTGATGTAGCCGATTCTTCTTCACATCGTTTTGAACAGAGCTGCTATTTGGCAGACGATATTGTGTATTATTTCAAAGCCATGCTGATGCAATCGATTTCTACATCATGTTTTTAAACAAGACTGCTATTTAACTGATTATTTTTTTCGTAGCGATCTCAACCAATCAGAAGGCTGGATTTAGTTAAGTTATTTTGTATAATTTCGATTATACAAAATCGATTATACTACAGTAACTTCACTAGGCGACGCAATACATAACTTTTGTCAACTTGATATTGTTTTCATGGAGATGACGTTCAGCTAGGTTAATACAAACAAATCGAGCTGCCACTAAAATATTTATTTGATCCTAATATTAAAATTTACTCAAAAAATAATCAAATCGAATACAATGCGTACTTCGAACATGTTATACGTCTCAAACTTCCTGCACAATAACAAATCGTGTCAGTTTGACAGAATACTCCTCCCGCTGACGCGGTCGGACTATTTAACCTGTCAAACTGACACTCTTTTATTATTGTGCAACAAGTTATCGACATATAACCCGATAATATCGAAGTACTTAGAGTATTACTTCTGATTATACCGTATCGAATCTCAAAAACGTAGATGCAGTCGATTCTTGTTGTTAACGTTTTCAAATAAGGGTGCTGTCTGACTCATTATATTGTATAGAGCTTCAGCAACGGCTTGAAGCAATCGACTCTTCTTAATACCGTTTTAAACAAAACTGCTAGTTTTCTAATAATACTAATAAATTTTAAGACCATAGTGGTGCAGTTCATTCCTCTTCACGCCGTTTTCTAATATGGGTGCTGTTTGATTGTAATACTGTATACTTGATGCAATTGACTGGTCGTCAAGAAAGTTTTGAGGAAGATTACTGTTTGACACCGTTGATATTGCATACTGATGCAGTCAATTCTTGTTCATAATATTTTTGAAATGTGCTCTCTGATCTGTGATACTGAATATAATTTCAAACAATTAACTTTCGATTCGCCTTCTCAACGTTTTTGAACAAAGGTTCGTAATACTTTATGGAGTTTGTAAATCAGTTTGATGCAGTCGGCTCTGTTTCACAACGTTTTATTGAGTTTTAAGAAGGGATTCTTCCTTATAGCGTTTTTAAATAAAGGTGCTGTGTGACTGATAATATTGTATAGAACTTCAGCAACCACTTGATGTAGTCGGACATATTTTATAACCCTTTTGAACAAAGGTACTATTTGACTGATGCTACTGTATGGAATTACAAAACCATATTGATGTAGTCGACTCCCCTCCACGCCGTTTTCAGATTACTGTTTAGTCCAGTCAACGAAGAAAAAATAGGGGAAATAATTCGTGTAGTCGCAAATTTTGGTACAGTGGTAGGGGGGAATGCCATGAACAACATACTAAAAATCCTGACCGGTGGGTGGTGAGCGGGGGGTGGGGGAGCGTTTAAAGTTAATTTTTTCAGGTTTTTCTTGAATAACTCGAAAACCGCGGCTTCAAGCGAAAAAGTGTTCATGTACAAAATTAAACTACATGACATTTGCTACAAAAAAGTTCTATTCATTTTTTTCTTTAGGAAGAATAGTTTGCGAGATGTAGGGGATGGAAATATGTCTGCTGGAATGGGATTGAGCATGTTCAAGTCAAGAACATTAATCTGCCGTAATGCATTGCTTGTCCGATGTTCAAATACATGAAGTTCCATAACACCTAGGTGGTCTACTTCTGTGGTAAAGGGAGCCGATTTAAGCCAGGCTCTTCAATGTGGTAGACAGGTGATAGCTTCAGCTGTTGAGCTTCGTAATAAGTTCCACTGAATCCCAAACCAGCAAGTAGATTGACCAAGTCTTTTGATCGAAACTTTCTGTGAATGAACAGAGCGACAGCATGTAGGATAGGAGATATGAAAGAAGAAGGGAGACAGGGCGAATGGCAGCAATGAGGGCATGGGATATAGATGTCAGCTTTTTTCAATTTTATGTTTTGCCCTTTTTTGCTGAAATGCAGTCCATGAAGACACGGAGTATACGAGGTACCATTTCCTCAGCTCCACTACACAATTTGTCACAAGGTGGAAAAACAGACTTGGTATACGCCATTAACTCAATATCTTTCAAGATTATTGCGGCAGCTGCTTTTACGATTCTCTCTCGTTCTGCTTGTTCGCCTTTGCACCTCGAAGAATACCACATATCATTCAAAATCATATCTATATACAGACATTTAATATTCCATCTGAACCCACTTTATTTAACATTAAACATTAATTTTATACCATTAAAACACTATTTTTAATAATCCACAATTATTCCAACCCCTGCATCTCGTAAACTATTCTTCCTAGGGAAAAAATTAATAGAGGTTTTTTTTGTAGGAAATTTCATGTAGTTTAATTTTGTACATGAATACTTTTTCGCTAAAAGCCGCGGTTTTCGAGTTATTCAAACAAAATGTGAAAAAACTAACTTTAAACGCCCCCCACCCCCACCATCCCGATCATCACCCATCGGTCAGGATTTTTAGGATATTGTTCATGGCACCCCCCCCCCCCCATCGCTGTACAAAAATTTGCAACTACACGAATTATTTCCCCTATTCGACCTTTCTTGATCTTCGTTGACTAGACTAGTTGGGACACTGTTGATACTGCATTTGATGCATTCGATTCTTCTTTAAAACATGTATCTATAAGGGAGCTGCTTGACTAATTGCACTTATAGAATTTCAATATATTCGCAGCCGAGTCATTCCACAACGTTTTTTTTAAATAGAGATGCTGTTCGACTTTATGAAGCAGTTTGACGCAATCGGTTCTTCTTCAAAACGTTTTATTGAATTTTAAAAAGAGATTGATATGAGAAATGCGTTTTATAACGTTGTTAAACTGTAGTTCTATGTGACTCGTGATACTGTATAGTACTACAACAACAACTTTATAACGTTTATGAACAATTGTGCTATTTGAATTCTGATAGTGTATGAAATTTCAAGATCAATATGACCTATTCGGCTCTTCTTTAAAACCTTTTATATAATAAACGTGCTGTCGGAGTGGTGATATTGCATATAGCTGTAACAACAACATGATGCAACTTACCCTTCTTCACGACATTTTTGAACAAGTGTGCTATTTGACTGATGATTCTGTATTGAATTTTAAAAACAGCAGCTTGATATTGGAAATTATTCTTTACAAAGTGCTGTTTAATTCCCGATATTGTATAGAATTTCAGCAACAAGTAGATGCCATCGCCTCTTCTTCACGAAAATTTTGACTAGCTACACAGTATTACATTTTAAAAATAGACTGCAGCGAGCGCTTCTATTTTAGAACTTTTTTAAATATTACGATTGCTGTTTCCCTTCAGATTTTGTATGACACTTTAGCAAATACTTTATACAATTGACTATTCCTTACAGCGGTTTTGAACAAGGGTGCTATTTGAATTATGATACTGTATGAACATCCCCGTGTGGGGATTTGCCAGTTACCTCCATCGGGTGCGTCCCCATGGGAATTGGGGGAAGCTCGCTGGCTCTGCAAGCCAGCAGAGTCGGAGGGTAGTGAGGAAATTAAAATACTCACCGTGAAACAAAAACTAGCCCGGTCCTCCAGGTTGGGGGTTGAGGCATTGGACTGGTTCTCCAGTACTCGTAAAAGAGATAAATTACCAAAAAGCCTAAACAAAGCCTCGGAGCTTCGGACGGATCTTTAAGAAGACGGACACAGCAAAGAAAAGGGTTAATGAAACTGGCAACGTGGAATGTACAAGGTATCAAACAAAAGATCGACATCATCGTATCGGAACTGGAAGAACTGGATATAGATATTATAGCGCTGACAGAAACTAAGAAAAAGGGAAGTGGCTCCAACATTATTGGAAAATATGTCCACATATTTACTGGGGTTCCTAAGGAAAGAAGAGCAGTCAGAGGAGTATCTTTACTTATACGAAAAGACCTCAAGCATAAAATCACTGACTGGGAAGCAATTGACGAGAACATTCTAAAAATGAATATTAAATTACATGGACATAATATCACAGTAATAGCTGCCTACGCCCCGTCGGATGACGAAAGAATCGCCACGAAACAAGAGTTCTTCGAAAAAATTGACGAAACTTTAACAGGAATAGGTAATAACAGAGAAGTGATCATGCTTGGGGATTTCAA
>OW679203.1:91485242-91585197 GCA_940337035.1 Agriotes lineatus
TTCAAAGGATAAGTTCTTACATATATTGCAGACCAATCAAATTTGATTATTTTTAATTACGTGAGTCAGTTTGACAAATCAGATCACACTTGAAGTGAAAACGACCCTAGGGTGATTCTCAATCAGCATGGAAACTACCTAATTAAAATTCAGTAGTATCCTATGACAAGTTGATGCCACTGTAAATCTAAGTCAAATTCGAGGTTAGCAGGTTAGGTTTTGCGACAGTCTGTGTCAAAACTGACGGAAAACCTAACCTGCTAACCTCGAATTTAACATAGACTTACAGTGCGACGCCTATAATAAATTGGCCTAAAGGCTGTTGGCTGAGTACCTAAATAAAATAAAATAAACATATTATTATAATGAAGTGTCAAATTAATTTGTCAGAAAAATGGCTTCTCGCTTTTGTAAAAATTATTAATTTATTTAAGAACTTATCTTCCCGAATTCGTCGCAGCCAGTGATAAATCCTTATAGTTTTGACAAATAATATCCCTCAAGTGCGTTACCGTTAAGAAATAACCCGAGGCAAAGCCTCGGGTTATTTCTAGGCAACGCACTTTCGGGTAGTTATTTGTCAAAATTATTGCGGTAATTATCACTGCCCTTGGTAAATTATAGCTAACAATTTAATTTAGTATGCTATTAAAAATTAAAGTCAAAATAGATTCTTCTACTGCTAAAAGCTCAACATCGGAAACTTGGATTTGGCAAACAACTATTTATCTTATTTTCACAATTTACTGAAAACTGCAAAAAAATGTAAGTTGTTCTACCTCAGGAATGCGAAAAACAATTTAAAAAAATCTGTAAAGAGCTTTACTCAAAACTTCCCTCGTCGAAATTGTGACACTAAGGGCCGGTTGCAGAAAGCAATGTTAAGTCTGGTGTTAGCTAACATCGCGTCAAAGTGAACAAAAACGAATCAAATCTCAAATGCTTATGGTAACTAATACATTAGTAAACAAAATTTGATGCGATTTTGTTCACTTTGACGCGATGTTAGCTAACACCAGACTTAACATTGCTTTCTGCAACCGGCCCTAAATAATTTAAAAATCAAATTAAGTTAGGAGTAAGACTATCTTCACGTTTCTAATAAATTAAATACATTTTCAAATTTAAAAAAAAATTATCCCGCTGGGGTTTGAATGCGCCACATCTGCAGCTCTGCAGATGGCTCGATGTTAACTTCATATCCGCAGCGGATCTAACTGCAGCGAAATTCCAATTGCGCTACCGAGTCTCTTCCAGATACGTCCGGCGCTCGCCTCTGTTGAACGTCGCGGTGTTATGGTTGAACCATTTTTACTCTTTTGTGATATGATCCTTTATCGGTTGAGTCTTATTTTCGTCAAATGTAAAGCCTGACCTATGTGGAAGTTATTACTTCCTTTTATTTCAAAATTAACACAAAAATAAACAAAACTTTATTTTTTTTACGGTGCTCACCCTGTATATATTTGTATGAAATTGTACCGGTTTCATGCGAGGTAGATATATAATAATTATGTAATCAAAATATCGTCTTCCTCCGACAATAATAGTTTTTGAGCTATACTGCTAACAGACAGACAGACAGATTGACGGAATTGAGAAAACCTCTTTTTCGTCAAACGTGAAGATCTGAAAAAATCTCGGAAGGTGATATTTTCGCGATTACAATACTTCCTTCGTCTTTCAGACGAGGGAAGTAAAAAGTTGCTAAAAGGTCCAAGAGTGATTTTTAACGTTACGAAAAGAGGTATGATGTTGAAACTTCATATATAAGTTTTGTGTACTACCTAGCTGCGACAGCAAGCTTTTTAAGCAAATCGCATAACCGGAAGTATGCATTTTTATTACATTTTTAATGTGTATTGATGTGAGATAGTTGAATACCTCTAAAATGGGTTTCTTTTGTTTTTTTTTCTTTTTTTATTTCTTCCTATTTTAAATGGAACACCCGGTATATTATTACATTTTTGAATTCTGTTTGAAAGTTTAGGGAAAATTTGTCTTTTCAACTAACGCTCTATTTTGTACGGTTTCTGTAGAATTTGTAATTATTGACAAATGCTTAAAAATTAAAAATTAAATTCTTTGCTAATTATAAGATCACTGTAAAAGGAAGTTGTGTGCGTGTATTACACCAGGTTTTTGAGTAACTTTTAACTTCCTGAATTTCTACATACATTGAAACTTCTTAAGGAACTTCAGTTCTACGAAATTCTGTGTTTAACGATTTTTTACAGGTATTCTGCTGTTCCAATAATTTACCATTTGATTTTTGCTCTATTTTACGAATTAAAATTCCATTTATTGTAAGTTAAATATAAACAAATTTTTGATCAAATTAAATGAAATCAATTTTAAAGACTAGTCACGTAAAAATATAGAATAAAATGCTCACTTAGATAAAATGCTGTTTGGAAAACAACCAGTTGCAGTTGTTCTCTGAATGATGTCATTTTCGGCAGTGGTCTATTATGATATGTTTTATCGGACTTTTTCCACTGTCGAGGGTGTTTTTCGCATTTTGTGTAATAATGTGGAACTTTACTAAATTCAAAATCGTTTAATAGAGTGGCATTTTGGTGCATAGAAGTGTCACTTTACTATATGGTAATGTCACTGTCAAATTCGAGGTTAGCAGGTTAGGTTTTGCGTCAGTCTGTGTCAAAACTGACGGAAAACCTAACCTGATAACCTCGAATTTGACATAGACTTACAGTGTCACCAACATATTATTCATACATTTGAATTTCCACAGCCGCCCCTTATGGACCTTTTTTATGAACATGTGGTTTAATGCTTTTATATAAATGTTAGTTAATAAATATTAATACGAAATGCGAAAAAATAGTGTACACACACAGTTTTACTAAACTTATATAGCTTTTAGGGTTAATCGCTCCCTTCGCTCGCTCGTACCCAATCAAGCTATATTCGTTTTGTAAAACTCCACTTTTCTAAACTTGTGTAATATACTATTATCACACGACGTTTCCGAAGTGGCATTTATTATGCTATTTTAAATGATTTTCTGTTTTACGAAATTTCCTTTTAATGAGTTTTTCTTGAATTTAGCGACTTCGTATATAGAAGTTCCACTGTATATATTTAAATTTTAAAACCTTTTAATTAATCTTTCAGTCTCGCAAAAATTTTCACGTTCCTCAAGTAGAACAATTTAAATTATTTCTTATTTTTCAGATTCCACTAAATTGTGTTTCAAATTGTGAAAACAAGATAAATATTTGTTTGTCAAATCTAGGTTTCCAATGTTGTGCCTTTAGCGGTAGAAAAATCTATTTTAATTTTAATCACTTAAAACGTTTAACAATAAACGAAAATCTTTAAACTCTTCAACAATTTCATTAATCGATATCTGTTAAAGTTTATATTCAACCAGAATTACTTCATGTCTTGTTTCTACGTCATACAAATAACAAATAATATTAACAACAGCGATGAAATAAAACCTGCTTAATACAAATAAACTGTAAGCCCCTGTGATTCACCACCGAAATGTTAAACGGAAGGATTTGCTTCTAAAATGTCTACTTTCTCTCTGCCTAATCGCTTTTCGGTGTCAGGCTTTGTGTGTATTAGCATTGAAAAAACATTGGGTCAAGTGACGTTAAATGTGTTGCCTATCGAGATAGCCAAGCTGATGTTCGGGGTGACATTAGTTCTGTGGACAATTGTACAAGGTATCAAACAAAAGATCGACATCATCGTATCGGAACTGGAAGAACTGGATATAGATATTATAGCGCTGACAGAAACTAAGAAAAAGGGAAGTGGCTCCAACATTATTGGAAAATATGTCCACATATTTACTGGGGTTCCTAAGGAAAGAAGAGCAGTCAGAGGAGTATCTTTACTTATACGAAAAGACCTCAAGCATAAAATCACTGACTGGGAAGCAATTGACGAGAACATTCTAAAAATGAATATTAAATTACATGGACATAATATCACAGTAATAGCTGCCTACGCCCCGTCGGATGACGAAAGAATCGCCACGAAACAAGAGTTCTTCGAAAAAATTGACGAAACTTTAACAGGAATAGGTAATAACAGAGAAGTGATCATGCTTGGGGATTTAATAATAATATGCTTTATTGATATGTAATCAAAGGGTGAGGGGTCAGGAAGACCCTGTTCTTCCCCCCGCACCGGAGAATTTACAAAAATTTTTTATGTGTAAATAATTAAATTAGCTGCGATAATACAAGTAAAGATAAAAAAAATAATAAACTAGTAAAGAGAACCATTTGAGACCAATCACATAAACCCTAACCGTCCATAATAAGCTGTTTAAATTTTCTTTTAAATAATTCAGGAGTAACTGACATTAATTCAACTTTTTTAATACTATTCCAAAACTTTGCGAAATCATAACTAAAAGACCGTTTAAAAAACGTAGAGCTGAAGGAGGGGATAGACATCAAACCTCGGTTTCGTAAATTTAGATGATGAACATCTGTGCGGAAACTGATTTTATTATATAAATATGGAGGTGTCCGTTTATACAGAATTTTGTGATAGAAACACGCCCTATGCAACAGCCTTCTTCTACTCATATTCATCCAACCGGCCTCAAGTAACTTATGCGATATATGGTCGTATTTTCTAATGCCAAAAATTAAGCGAAGGCACGAGTTCTGTACTCTCTGGATCCTCATGGCATCATATGAATCGAGACAAGGGCCATACACAGTATCACAATAATGAAATTGTGACAGAACCATTGAGTCGCAGAGAATTGTTTTTAATTTAGTATTTAAAAAATGACGGCTAGAGTATAAAATTTTTAATTGGTAAAAAGCTCGACATATGAGGCTATCGACATGAGTTTTAAATCGCAACTTTGCGTCTATGTGAAGACCAAGGTTTTTTACACAGTCTTGTATTTGCAGAATATTATTACCAAGTTTAATAATTGTATTTTCCTGAGCTCTCTTTCTTAAATTATCTTTGCCAAAAATTATAACTGTCGACTTAGCGGGGTTAATTTTAAGCGAATGTTTATTGGATATATCTATTAGGCTATTTAAATCATTATTAATATGAGTTACTGCTGTATCTATTTGACTAAGTGAAAAAGAATAATAAATTTGAGTATCGTCAGCATAAAAGTGATAATTGCATTTTTTTATCGCTGTGAAAAAGTTACATGTATATATAGTATACAAAAGCGGTCCTAGAATAGATCCCTGTGGAACACCCCTACCAAGAGTTAAGGCATCAGACACAGCGCCCTCCAAAACAACCCTTTGGCTTCTGTTATTCAAGAAATTAGATATAAGGTCAATAGCACCAGCTTCAAAACCTATGAAACAGAGTAAGGCCTTGAGTGTATCATGGTTAAGCATATCAAAGGCCTTGGAGTAATCAAGTAAAACTAGAACAGTGATATTATTTCGATCAGTAGCAGTTATAATATTATCAATTATATGTGCTAACGCCGTGGTACAGCTAAAGCCAGGTCGGAATCCAGATTGTGTATTTGGTATAATATTATATTGATCTACATATAACCTAATCTGAGATTCAATGATTTTCTCCAAGACCTTTGACAACACAGGCAAAATGCTGATTGGCCTCAGATCCTTATAATCGTTTGGGTTTTTTATTTTTGGAAGTGCAGTGACACGCGCTTCCTTCCAGGACATTGGAAAAACTGAGTTATTAAGGCAATAATTCATAATGTGTGTAATATATGGTAGCAGAAAGGGGCAGCACAACTTTATAAGTTCAATATTCAATTTGTCGGAACCAAAAGATTTAGATTTAATACTACTAATAGTTTTTGCAATAGTAACTTCTGTGACCTCAGAAAATTTAAATTTAACAGATACGTTTTTATGGACATTATTATGGTAGTACTTGATTAAATCATTATTATCGTTTGCATTACCATCACAAGATTCGACAAAATACTTATTAATTTTATTGACATCCTGGAGGTGTTGTGGAATAACGTCATTTTTAGAGAAATTATAAACATTCATTTTTCGTAAATTACTCCAAACATCTCTGGGACTTTTATTATTTAATGTAAATTCTAAAAATGCCTTTTTCTCTGATTTGATTGCTGAATTGGTAAGGTTACGTAATGATTTATAATAATCCCAATGAGCCGGTCTTTTAGTACTTTTGAATTTACTTAAGGCCTTATTTCTTAAGGATATCATTAATTTAATGTTATCCGTTAGCCACGGCGCATAGGGTTTTTTGAATGTAGAAGTTTTCATAGGAGCGTGAATATCGAATAATTGCAACAAACTTTTATTTAAAAACTGAACTTTACTATCAATATCTGGCATATTAAAAATATCATCCCAAGAAATGAAACACAGATCTTGGTAAAATTCCTCAAAATTAAAATTTTTAAAGCTACGGTAGGTTTTAACAATGTCGGATTTATAAGGGTGCCCCACAGGAAATCGACAAGAGACCAAGTTGTGATCAGTGAGATGATGCATATCGATAACCTCACACTCCAGGATATCATTATTGGCATTAGTAATAATTAGATCAATAAGAGTAGAAGTAGCTGAAGTAATACGTGTAGGTTTATCAATTATTTGTTTTAAATCTAAAGATCTTAGAATTGAAAACATGTTAATATTTAAATAATTACTATTATCTAAATAGTTAATATTAAAATCGCCAAGGCAAAATAGTTTGTCTGATATGATTAACATATCAGCTAGTGTTGATTCCAGTGCCGATAAAAATAGAGACCCTGATGCTCTCTGCGGACGATAAATTACCCCTATAACTAAAATTTCCTTATCTAAGTGGATTCTTACCCACAATTGTTCTATGTGGTCCAGCACCTCCATCTTTATACAAGAAAACCTTATATTATTTTTAATGTATAACGCAACACCTCCTGCTCTGGTCTCTCTATCAATTCGCAAGATGTTGTAATTGTGTACATAAATAGCATTATCAGGAATATTTGGTTTCAGCCAGGTTTCTGTTAAAGCATTTACATCATAGCAAGCATCCGCAATTAAGTTGTTGAAATCTGGAAAAATAGGAATTAGAGATCTGATATTAACATGGGCAAGGTTAAGTGATTTGGGTCTCATCTGATTGTCTCCCTTAACCTAAAGTAAAATTAAAATTACAATAATAACTTAAATTGAATAAAAAGATTGTATACATATTAACCCTTCAAACTAAAAAGAATACAAATAATAAACTGGTGTCACGCTTGACAAAAATTTATTTCACCAATTTTTGTTGTTTATAATTGGTCTCAACTACTAACTTTGACAGATCGTCAGCAGATTTGATCATGCATTTTTTTGTATCGGTCTTGATCCAAATCATACCATCACGAGTCCAAACATTCGTTTTCTTGAATTTTTCCTGTGCCTCTCTGTAGACCGCAAGTCTGGTTCAATAGTAGAACTGGGCGTGAAAAAAATAGTAATGTAGTGGGTCCGTTTGGAGAAGAGACAGTCAACGACAATGGCCGAAGTTTAATACATTTATGCGAAACTCATAATCTAAGAATTAATAATGGCTTTTATAAACATAAAGACATTCATCGGTATACCTGGACCCAAAATACACGTAATTTGAAAACAATCATTGACTATGTCATCAGTGAACAGAAAACTGAATTGCAATGGAATGATGTACGAATTTTGCGAGGGGTTACGTGTGGATCCGACCACTATCTTGTAAGGGCTAAAGTGGTATTTCCTTTCAAAAAAGTCAACAAAGATATAGAAGCTGAAAAATTCGAAAATTTAGAAACAATTGAACTCCCCAAATACAACTTAGATAGTTTTGTGAATGAAAGTACGAAACAATTATATCAACGACGATTAGACGAGAAACTGATAAATGCACAAACCTCAACATTCACAGAGATATATGAAAACATTATTACAAGCTTACATGAATCAGCAAAAGAGGCAATCGGAACACAGAAAAACAAAGTAAGCACAAAAGTATGGTGGAGCGACGAAATTGAAATGTTGGTTCAACAGAAAAGACAGAACTACTTGAAGTGGCTGAACACAAAAAACGAGGAAGATCAACAAGCTTATAAAGAAATCAAGAGACAACTCAGAAGGGCAATAAATGCAGAGAAAAACAGAGTATGGGACAAAAAGTGCCAGGAAATAAGTACATACATAGGTGGAAGAAAATGCTCAGAAGTATGGAGTTTCATAGGAAATTTAAAAAACCCGGGGAAAGATAGAGCCCACATACAAACTATTAAACCAGAAGAATGGAATGAACACTACAAGAAGCTGCTACAGGAGACAAGACAAGAATACCTTAACGAATCTACAATACAAGGGATACACATACAAGGGGAAGAAGTGAAGATTCAGATAGATACAGTGAAAAGAGCTGTTGTGGGCCTGAAAAACGGTAAAGCTAGTGGACCAGAAGGGATATATGCTGAAATGTTGAAAAATGGAACAGAAAAACTGTTTGAAATGATAACATATATAATCAACCAATGTTTGAACGGACATCCGGTTCCGGAACAATGGAAAGTAGCATATATCTCTTCAATTTACAAGAAAGGAGATAAAAAGAAGTGTAATAATTATAGGGGAATATCAGTAACTGGCACAATGAGTAGACTTTATGGGAAGGTATTACGAGATCTGATTGAAAATGATATTAAAGAGAACGAAGAAGAAGAACAAAGCGGTTTTCGTGCTGGGAGATCATGCACTGACAATGTCTTCTGTCTGAAACAAATCATAGAAAAGAGGACCGCTAGAAACATAGAAACCCACATTACATTCGTAGACCTCCAAAAAGCATACGATACAGTTCCCATTTCTAAACTGTGGGAAGTATTAGAACATTCAAACATCAATCATACATATATACATGCTCTGCAAGAACTATATAAAGACTCAAAATCTCAAGTAAAGATAGGTAGATACGCCACGCAAAAGTTTTTGGTTAACAAGGGACTGAGACAGGGGTGTTGCGTCTCCCCAACCCTTTTTAAAATATACGTAGCAGCAGCCCTGAAAAAGTGGAAAAGGAAGGTTCATGGCATGGGTATTGAACTTAATAACAGCTGCATGTACACCTTACAATTCGCCGACGATCAGGTTGTTATAGCAAATGATAAAGATGACATGCAATACATGATGCGAAAACTGATAGAAGAATACGCAGAATGGGGTATATCAGTCAATATCGAAAAAACACAGTACTTATGCATAGGAAAGGAATCTAGTACATTAGATCTTGAAAACGGGCAAGAAATCTCCAACTGCCAGAACTACGTCTATTTGGGTGTTACATTCGATGATTCTGGTACTGATTCGAGAGAGATAGAAAAGCGAATTGTACAAGCAAGGAAAATTATTACATGTCTCAATAGTATATTCTGGAGTAAAGAAATAACAAAGAGAAGAAAGTTTAATATTTATGAAACTATGGTTAAAAGCACTCTTCTGTATGGCGCTGAAACTTGGAGGATAACGGAAAAATATAAAGCAAAACTGGAAGCAGTAGAAATGGATGCGATGAGAAGATCTTTATGTATTTCAAGAACAAGTCACATTAGAAACGATGTAGTAAAACAACATATGGGGATTGAAGGAAATATAGTAACCGACATAGGCAACAAACAGTTAACATGGTATGGCCACGTACAGCGTATGCCGGAAACAAGACTACCTAAACAAGTTTTAGAATGGCAACCAACTGGACGTCGGAGAAGAGGTAGACCCCGGTTGGAGTGGCAAAAAACAATACATAAATCGATGAGCGATAGAAACTTAACACCAGAAGACTGCGAAGACAGAATAGGATGGAGAATAGGCGTCGAACAACGTCGTAAGACGTTCTAAACCGGCTTATATATATATATATGAACATCGGCTCTTGTTTACAACGTTTTGAATAAAGCTGCTGTTCGATCGATGATATTTTCTAGAATTTCAGCAATAACTTCATGCAATCTACTCTTCTACAAGACATTTTTAAACGAGGATACTGTTTGATTAATAATGCTGTATCGAAATCTAGAAACTGCTTGAAGCGAGCCATTCTTTTTCACAGATTTTTAAATGAGAACGCTGTTTGACTGCAGCTATAGTTTACAATTTCAGCAAGATTCGATACAATTGGCCCTTCTTCACAAAATTTTAAATAAGGGTAGTGTTCAATGATGATCTTGTTTGAAATTTTAAAAGAAAGTTTATGTAGACGATTGTTCTTTACAGCGTTTTAAAACAAGGGTGCTATTTAACTGATGATATCCTATAGAATTTCAGCAACAATTTTATTCAATCTACTCTTCTTTACGACATCTCTGAACAAGGGTGCTGTTTGACTGATGATGCTGTATTTTAAAAACAGCTTGTAGCGGGCGATTCCTTTTCATCTTCACCCTTCACCACCTTTCTTGATGATTTCCCATCACAAGATTTGGATTATACTTTTGTTCTACTTTGTCGTTGGCCATGTATTTTGTGTTGCCTACGTTTCTCTTAGATCTTATTTAAAGTACCTTTACCATTTCTTGTAATTCTTCTCCTTCTCTACCTCTAAAATGGGTTTTAGAGAAAATTTGTCTCTTGAACCAACGATCTATTTTGTACGGTTATGGAGAATTTGTAATTTATGAAAAATTTTGACAAATGCTTAAAAATTAAAAATCAAATTTTGGATAATTATAAGCTCACTCTAAAAGGAAGATTTTGAAATGACAGTGCTATTTGACTCATAATACCATGTGTAAGAAATATCAGTAGCAGCTTGATGCAATCTCTTTTTTTTTTAATTGAAGGTTTTACTTGTTAAGCACAATAGGGCTGTTCACAGTATTGTTAGTAATGTTACATTAACTCGCGAATTTACTTTACACAATGATTTTACATTACGCGTTATCAGTTTATGTCACATGCTTTTAGTCACTGTCCGAGAGCAGAATATCTTGCGGTAACTTTGGCTTAAGCCTGGTGGTTGGGGATTTTTGACCTAGGCTGTAATAGGCTGTAGCTGGGCAGTGGTTCAAGTTAGCAAAGAACTTTTTGGCTGAAGTTTTAATGAATTCCTCTATTGTTGAAACTGCTAACTCGCCGTGAAGTGAGTTTCGAATGTACCATTCAGCATTCGTCGCTATTCTCAACACTTTATTCTGAAGAGTTTGGATTTTTTAATGTTTGTTTTACTTGTAGTACCGCATACGATGCAAGCATACGTTATAATAGGTCGTATTATTCCCAGGTATAAAATTTTAGAACACTCAATTTTGAGATAAGATTTTTTATTTTAATGGGGTATAATATAGCAATCCTTGCATAGCACTCTTGTAGTTTATTATTAATGTGTATGCTCCAAGTCTATCCAAATATAGCCCGAGGTACTTGATTGCACGATCCGGTGGGTTTCAAGGTATTGGTAGTTCATTGATAATAATCGAATTCCGGTCAATTGGTCTACGAAGGGTGAATATCTTAGTTGTGCATTTGGAAGGATTGATTTTGATATTCTATCAATTAAACCACAGCAAAAGGGCGTTTAAAGAGTTCTGTAGCATTTCAGCGGCCGTTGTTATATTAGAGTGCTGCGTGAGTATCGCGGTATCATCCGCGTACATGGCAGTTGAACTTATCTCTGAGGTGGGTATATCATAAATGAATAAGTTAAATAGTACAGGTCTTAGAACAGATCCCTGCGGTACTCCAGCGGGGGTGTGCTTTATTTCTGACAGTGTGGCATTAATTTTGACACGGAATGTTCGATTTGTGACGAATGGTAGTACTATCTTGATTAAATAACTTGGGAAATCTAAGGTAATCATTTTAAAAGGTAAACCTTTCAACCACACTCTGTCAAAGGCTTGAGCTACGGCTAAGAACGCAGCTACGGTGTGCTTTTTCTGTTCGTAACCTTTGATAATAATTTCAGTAATTCTTAGTAATTGATGCGCCGTCGAATACATAGATCTGAATCCAAATTGAAAATGAGGGAGGATTTGTTTCTTTTCGATGTATTTGTTTAATCTGACAAGAATGTTTTTTCTAGAACTTTCGAGAGAGTACATAATAGGCTTATTGGCCTATAACTGCTGGGATCATTTTTGTTTTTGCCAGGTTTGAGAAATATTATAACCTCAGCATTCTTCCAGGTTGTTGTAAAATAACCGATGCTGATACAGATGTTAAATATACTTGCAAGATAGCTCAGGGCTTTTGGTGTGAGATGTTTCAGTAGGTTGTTCGGAATGTGATCGTGACCCAGAGCTGGGCAAATTACTTTTAAAAAGTAATTAATTATTAATTACCAATTACCGCCCAATGCAGTAGTTTAATTACCAGAGATTCAATTACTTACAGGAATTAGTAAGTCAATTACCAATTACTTAGTAATTGTAATTGTACAACATCAATTACTTTTTCAAATAGGTACTTTCAATAAAAATTATTATCATATATGTAGTTTTATTTAGTAGAACCCTCTTGCAAGTTGCAACTATCATTAGTGTTGTGTCGATTCGTAATCATAATCTAAAAATGCTTAATTTTTATGTTTTGTTAGCTACATACTCTTTCACTTTTGAAGGTTTTTTGATAATTAAATCTTATAGCTACCTGCACCGTTCACCAAAACCAAAAGTTTTTAGATTGTTTTGAAGTAAGATGTAAGTAAATAAATAAATTCAAAGATAACAATTATACAGGGTGTCCCAAAAAAAATGCGACACCGATTTGGCATAGATTCGTTAGATTATAATAAACCGATTAAACCTAATATACCTTAGTACAAAGTCCCTTCAGTAAGAAGGTATAGCGACTTGAAAGTTCAAATGTATATATTTTTTTTATATTAGTTTCCACATAGGTTATCACTGAAGTTGAGCTTTTTATCACGATTGAGGATTTAGTTGCCGAGGCCCGTAGACCCCACATGAGGGATAAAAAGGAACTTCCAGTGCGGTAGGGTACATTGTTTTTTAAATCGTGAAATTACAACATTTTAACCAACTTTTGTAGGTTATGTTGACGTCGGTTGACGTTTACCTATCGTCCAGCCGCCTACAAAAAGTCGTAAAACAATGGATTACTTCACTGCCCATTTCTCGTATTTTATTTGACCATTTCGACTTTCTTCACTGCCGATTTCGACGTTCTTCACTGCCGATTTAAAAAAAATAATTTTTTTTAATACGAAGAAATGTCGAATTTTATTTTGGCTACATTTTGTAATTATATTAGAAAAAATTGCACGCTGAATATGTTATAAAAGTAATTTTTCCATGTTCGTAATAAATTAATCCATTCGTTTTGCATCGCTCGCTCTTAAATTAAACGTTGAAAAACTCTCACTTTTCTTAACTTGTAGAACAATGTACTATTAAATACGCCTAACATGAATCTGAATGACGAAAATATGTAACTTACCTAAGCGTAGAGGGTGGAGCAATAGATTTTTTCTACGACTGACATCGAAAGTAGATTTTCCTCACTGTCATTTGACAACAGAAAGTTGACATTTGCCGCTGAGCGTGCGTTTTCATCACTTTGCCGCTCGCCGAGCGTTTTGGGTTTCCGCGTAAACAAAATAGGTAGCCACGTCCGAATGTTTTCTTGACAATGCCCGTCATTTGTCGAAATAATCGCGTCACATGTCTAATAGACTGCGCGAGTAATGTTAACTTGATTGTCAATTAATATTTGCAATAAAATGAAATATGATATTTTCTATTAATAATATGCTCAGTCGTCGAAAAAATAGTATGTATGTTTCGAGCTAAAAGTGCGCTTGCCGCTTTTGCATGATTCCTGGTTTCGACTTTGCATCAACCAGCAATATTCATGCGCAACTTGAGCATTTTTTGTAGGTTCAGTTAGAAGATATTTTTTACCCCTATATACGAAAGTTACATTTTTGGTCGCCTGTTAGGGGTTTCCCGAAAATATACGTTTGGTTCCCTGGTCGGTTTCCAATGGCAGTGGGAGGGAATATAATACATTGACTACCGTTGCCATTAAAGACGGGAGGCAATGTGATTAATAATAAATCAACTAACCTCCTGGTTTTTATATTTAAATATTTTTGAATGCAGCTGAATACAAGAGATTGTCACATCATAAAATGTAAAAGTGTTGAATGTATAACTCTGGACTAAAACGTAAATTCACCCCTTGCATGATTACAATTGATTAGGTACTGTTTTCGCTAACGCTGAAGAATTAAAGTACATCCGCGGGAGGGAATGATACATTTTGCTCCCAAGTAATACAAATAGCTATAAAAAATATATTAGGTAACTTGTAATTTTAAAACAAAATATCAATTTGGTGTTGATCAGGGACTGTTGAAAGTTGACAGGTGACTAATAAACCTAGTTGAAAATCGCTGATTGAAATAAGAATTTGTACAGCAGGTACAAAAACAGATACAAGCTATGAAAACTAAGAATGTTTTATCTAACAGGATCGTATCAACAATAAAAGATATTACAATACTACTTAAACTTTAAGAAAACAAAAGACAGATAAATTGACATAATTGAGGATACTTATTCTTTCACAAGTCCAAACACCAACATGTACCTATATTTTACAGATTGTTATAGTAATTGTCCCTTTGTCTTACATTTTAAATTAATGTTTCTGATGAAGCTAACAATGACTTACCGAAACGTAAAAGATATTTTTAAATCACGATAATTTTAATTGTGTAATGACAAAAACGACAAAATGTTACTTACGTTGTTAAAAAAATGTAAATTAGGTAATATTATCTCTAAATCTGTAACATAGATGTTTTTTGTGAGGAAAGTAGAACCCTTTTGGGTAGTCTTATTTCCGATCCAATGAACGTCTGTTTTATAATTTCGCTTAAAAAAATAACCAAACACGAATAAAATTTTCAAACGAGCCGGTACTTCACACCATAAAAAAGTAAATTAAGCGTCCAAAATCCAAACCTAATCGGCGGTCAACAGGACTTTATTTGTCGACTTTGCTAAGTATTGCAAAGACTGCGGTTTGGATTCGCAGCGATTAATAATGGCAAATACGTGACATGAACATCATTCCGTCCGAAACGATGATAAGGGAATTTTCAGGCGCAAATCTGACGCATAGTATCCGCGATCAGATTACCGAGTTAAAAACAAACAATAAACCACTATTAAAGTTCGATACCTTCAACAGAATTAAATTGATTCAATAACGTTAACCCTAATATTCCCTCCAAATTGTACGTAAAAATCCTAGAAAAATAGCTAATCACATTTTACTAAAGCTTGTTGTTAACAGCCTCTTCAGATCCCCTAGAATTAAAAACTTACCCCCAAATCTGGCAACACTACTCGTGACGCGTCGTACAAAATGCGATAGTTGCGATTTTCGACTCGCCAGATAAATTAGGCTTCTATTGCGCGGGGAATACCCTATTGCGGTTTGCTTAATATGTAGCTTATCTTATTTTTTGCGTTCTGGAGATTGGCACCCAATCGAGGTCAGTAATTCAGTAATTGAAATATCACAAAGTAATTCAATTACCTCGAGTAATTTCAATTACCACAGGTAATTCAAATACTTGTAAAGTAATTTAAATACTTTAGAGTAATTTAATTAGTAAGTTAATTAAAAAGTAATTAATTACTGCCCAGCTCTGTCGTGACCAGGCGCTTTTTTGTTGATGCAACGCTATTTTACTGATGATACTGCATGAAATGTCACCCGTTGCTTGATCGGTTTTTCACAATTTTTTATGAATAAGGGTGCTATTTGGGTGATGATACTATGTATATAAAATATCAATAGCAGCCTGATGCGATAAACTCTACTTCTCAACGCTTTTAGATAAGGGTACTATTTCACTGACGGTACTATATGAAATTTCAGCAGCAGATTGACATAATCGGTTCTTCTTCTTAACGTTTTTTGAATAAGGTTGCTATTTGACTGATGATACTATGTGTAAGAAATATCAGTAGTATCTTGATGCAATCAACTCTACTTCACAAATTTTTTGGATAAGGGTAGTACTTTACTGACAGTACTATATCAAATTTGAACAGCAGTTTCATGCAATCGGTTCTTCTTCACAACGTGTTTTCAATAAGGGTGCTATTTCACTGATCACACTATGTATATGAAATATCAGTAGCAGCTTGATGCAATCAACTTTACTTCACAAAGTTTTTGGATAAGGGCACTATTTTATTGATGAAACTACATGTACTCTCAACAGTTGCTTAATGTGTTTGGTTCTTCTTCGCAAGATTCCTTGAATAAGGGTCCTATTAGACTGATGATATATGAAATATCAATAGCACCTTGATGCAATCAACTTTACTTCGCAATATTTTAGATAAGAGTACTATTGTATTGATGGTAATATATTAAATTTCAACAGCAGCTTGATGTAGTCGGTTCTTGTTCACTGCGTTTTTTGAATAATGGTATTATGTGACTGATTACTATGAATATTGTTACGATCCTGAAGGCCGAGGGATGGATGAGTCGGCAGCCTTGGCGATTAATACGCGAGCGTTCCAGAGCTTCTCGAAGCAGCTGCAGAAATATGAGTCACAGCGGTCGAACGCTCGGGAAGCGCCCTTACAGCCAGGTGCAACGGACACTCACGCTTTTAGGGACGCGCTCAAGGGCAACAAACGCGGATGCGTCATGCGGTTCCTAGAAGAGTCGAGCGAACTCGCGGTTAGTCTAGAAAGGAATTACCTGAAATATAAATACACGCCCGCATGAATAGCGGGCAGTTCAAATTCAGCATCAGAGCGCCGAGCTCCCAGATAAATAAAACGCGTGAACATAACTAATAGAAATAAATAAATATATAATCTTTAGTGTTTAAGAGTGATATAAATAAATGTGTTAATCCGTATGTAATAAGAAATAAATGTACCGATAGTTCGTTAGTGCCTGTATTAATTTGTAATCTGCTTGATAATTCTCGCATGTGCTTGTAAACAATAATCGTAATAATTCTTGTTGTACATAAATGTTTGAACCCATGTTTGTCGTATAATTTTAAATAGCCCGAACGTTAAGAACGTAACAATATGAAAAATCTGTGGTAGCTTAATGCAGTCAACTCTATTTCGAAACGTATTTAGATAAGGGTACTATTTTACATATAATAATATATTAAATTTCAACAGTAGCTAGATCTAATCGGTTCTCCTTTCCGACTGTTTTTGAATAAGGCTGTTATTTGAGTGATGATATTATATGAAACATCAATAGAAGCTTGATGTAATCAACTCTACAAGAATTTTAGATAAGGGTACTGTTTTACTGACGGTATTATTTAAAAATATAAATTCTTCACGTTTTTCAACAAGGGTAGATCTGACTGATGATAATATGTAAAAGTAAAAATAAACTGCTCAAGTACAGGTCTAAAAAGTAGCTTCAACACTGCGAAAACATTAAGTATTATAGTGCGCCCAGAATGTGTAGTTCAAAACGTGGCCACAGAACTTCTGTAGATGGCGCCAAGTGGACAAGCCGCCACTGTGCTACAATGCTTGGAAATTTTGCAAAGTGGAAAATCGCCACCTTTCGCCAAAACCAAATAGCGCATGAAGGTGCTCGGGACCTTAGCAACAACGTTGTCCCCTTTCAAAATTTCGATATCTGTAGCCGTTCGAAAGTTACAGGCGATCCAGACAGACAGACAGACAGACGGACGGACGGACGGACGGACAGACAAAACGTTCGCATAAGTACGCTGAAGTTACTAATAAATAGAAACAAGTTCATCCAGCCTATTGAGCAAAGTTGCTGCTTGATGGATTAGAATGTGTAGAAGTTCAGGAACAAAAGCTTATAATCAGTTATTATTCACAACGATTTTGAACAGTAATTATTGTTTCTGTTTGTATTTGTTTCTATTGCTCAGATACCGATTAACCTCTTCACAACGTTTTGACCACAATTTCATTTGGATCGCCCGAACTGCTGGTCTTTTTATAGCGTCATACTCTTAGGACTGGGTAGCTCAGTAGCGGCTCCCCGTGGATTCGAAGTCCTAAAATTAAATCTCGCAGCCGAGGAATGCGTGCATTACACGGCGACTGGTCGCAGCCCCTTCGGGGTGCGTACATGGCACATATCCGGCGAGCAGCCACGGCTCGTCAACGAACCTAATTATCTCCGTGAAAAATCGCGCTAATTTGTTAGACGCCAAAACAGCCGAACGCGTTGGTGTTGACAGATTTCTTGTTTGTTTGCGGAAGTCGCCGAAATAGCTAGCATTCTCGGTTTACGAGGCCGCATCTGGCCCGAAAGGCGTACGGGGGCCGCCCGGAAAGTTGGCCCACGCCCTTTGTGCGGTTATTTTCGCGGGGTTGCATCAGAGCTCATTTTTGCCACAGAAATTTATGGCCGTCGCACGACGTGAATGATGCCCTTCTTGGACAACGGACTGCCACCGTCAACTCGACGGAGACAAGGCGCGGCGGCTCGTGAAATTATACGACAAGTCGTAAATCGCAGACGGCCATCGGTGAAAAATCGGAATGCACGTCGCCTGAATTGAAGTTTTAGCATGTTGCAGTTTTGGGGCAGCATAGCTGGGGATTGAGAAAGGTTGCTTTGAGCAAAAATTTTTTCTTTGGTTCACCTTATCAGCTTCGCTGACGTCACCACTATTGGGGCATTCGTGATAATACAAGAAAAGTCATCAACCAATAGTTAATAATTCTTTAAAATTCTCAAATTGTCATTGAGTTCAAACTGTCAAGTAGCATCGAAGAAAACTATACTATTGAAGGCTACCAAAATAAGTGACAATGTTACAACTTAATTGAAGAACCTTCGGTTCTCATTTGGAAAAAAGCTCATAAATCATCGTTTTCTGTTTGTGGTTCTCTAATTTACCACTACATTAAATTTCGAAACTGCTATTGTTACACTTATCAAATGAGCATTTACGTTTGTCATTTTAAGCATATTATTACACGACCAAATCGAAGTTCAGTGACGTTATAAAATTTATTATGTAAATACTTTTTACCTCTCCCACATAATATTTCATAGTTGTTATTTTCACTTTTGTCGAATAAATATTTCAAAACTCTGGTTTCAGCATGTTGCACACGACTAGTGTTCAAGAATGTTCTAATTGATAATTATCGTATGATTAGAAAGATGTAAATACGAAACATTCCTGCTTTGAGGGATTCATAATCCACCCATGTCAGATCGCTGCAAATACGACACAATAAAATCGTTTCTAAATAAAAGCGAGATTTAATAAGGATTAGAGAGATAGCGAAGTCCGGTCCCCGGGGAGGGCAGCAGCGGCGATACGAGCTCATCTGTCTGCAGGGACCCGGCCTCAATAGCAGCGGCCTCCGCGCGGATCCCTGGGGACGCCGCCCCATGCTTATAATGTGATTCACAACACCAAGCACGCGACACTTGCTACCCTTGCGCGCCCCATAACCCATTTGTTCGCGTCTTGCCTATTATTGTTTGTGGAGGAGGAAGTGAGTTAGTTATTCGGGACTTTCGGAAGCCAAGATGCAGGTGTGGAAGTTCAGCTGCGTAGAAATTGAATATTTTTGAATTGTATTTGGTGGGACGTTTTATATAAGCGCAGCTTCACAATTGTGCTAAAATAGTAAGAAACTGAAAGCTGAAACCATTCCGTGAATTTTTAACAAAGTGCGAGAAAAAGGAATCAATCCTGTCTGGAAAGCTGAGTGGATATTTTTCAGAATACTAATAACGTCCTGTTTAACAAATTAGTGACTAGTGACTACAAACTGTCGTAAATCTCGGCATGTCGCTCAGATCGAGCCAGCTCTTTTTACTCTTTGGAGCAACGCGTATTAAGTTGCAAAAAATGTTGGCAGTGGTTTTAAAGCTGTTGCTCTGCTCGTTGCCGTTCAGGGAAGTTGTCATCAGATTCCCGTTGTGGCATGAAAAATATTTCTCGCTGCCTTGTTCTTGTGTAACTACGAATTTGTTTTTATTTGAATAGTTTTAAATTGCATAAAATGAGAGCTCCTAAAACAACGTGCGTGTTACATTTCATATAACATCACTTCTCATATTTAAATGATACCTATTAAATGTTTTGAATGACCTTCGTTTAAGCAAATAAGATACTTACACTTATTTGATTGTGATGGTTCTACATTGAACAAAAAGAAACTTTCAATCGTACTTACAACAAACAGAATAGTTTCAAAATCTGGTTTTGCTACACTTATTGGCTATTGATCTAGCGCTGTTCTTTGATTCAGATACGAAAAATTACATTTTCGTTTACCTGATTATAACTTTAAAAAATTGACTTGTCTTGGAATAGTGTAATGCTTTAGCTAAAATTTAATTATTTATTTAGGAATTGTCTTGAGTTTCCAGCTGTTCGTTGTTGTGTTTTCGGTTACCTAATCTTATTTTGAACTTACGAGCGAATTTAGAAAAGCCTTGGGATATTTTGGCGATCTTTGAAAAAGTTCTCTGTAGCCATCTTGGCGGAATTAATTGAGTGCTGCTGATTCTTTCACGACGACTCACTTAAATGTGGATTTTAAATCCTTTGTTATAATGGAAAGTTTATTCAAGCACCTATGAAATAAAATTTACCTCTAGCCGCTCTTCAACTTCGGTTCAATTTGGTTTTGCTTTTGCACCTAGAGAACATATTTGTAAACAGTTTTGTGTTCCTGCCAAGTTACGCTGGATCTTATCTTTTTCAAATTGTTCAAGGCACTGCAAAAACGCCCGTAGAACTCAACCCTGCAGTTTTTCAACAGATTTTCAATAAAACCCGAGAACAGAACTTGTTTATGGTTGCCGGCCTTTTGGATTGTGAATTTTCAAGTATTTTCTCAGCCCCCCACTGTCTTCGTAGTCGAGCCACTTTTAATACGCGAAAACACAGAACTTAAAAAATATCTCCTGCATATATGCCAGACTCTTAGAGTAGTGTTTTACCTAACGTTTGCAGTCACGATTTCATGCACATTGTTGAAGAGAATTTGGAAATCGGCTGCTGTTTTGCCTATGGTGTACCGACTAAGCTAATTGCGGTGTGTTATCTTTTTGGTTTCTTTAGTGGCTGTTAGTATTCCACGATTTTTTTCGCAATCGACCCTGATTAGCGAAGACGCGTTCGACAACCAATTTTTGCGACAATTGAAGGTTTTGTTTGTTGGTCATTGACGGCTATTACACGAATTGCACTGTGTAAGAATTCAGTAGCCATAGGCCTATTACGCGAATTTCAATCGGATCTCTTATGAAATTGTAGTTCCCTACCTATTTTCACCACGTTTTCGTTAAAAGTTTAGTACCTACGTATTAAAATCCTATCTCGAAATATAACTTAGAAAACCAAGCTACCGAGCAGATCTGTTTCTTGGAATGAGAGACAAATAGACGAATGTATTTCATTTTGAATATTTGGTCTTGCATAGCTTGTCCAAAACACGCTGATTCGTTTTTGAGGGAGAGGCTTCTGTGACAACTGATAACTTTTTGCTACACCTTTAAAATCAATCAAATCAGATTGTTCTTAGTCATGGCTTCAGAAAAACTAGAAACCGAGGATTTTTAAAATTAAATTTCGTAATAGATGAAAATATATTACTGCAAGCTCTTCTTCGTCAACCATCAAAGATGTAGTCTAGTCCAGTCAACGAAGCAAAATACGCGGAAATAAATCGTGTAGTTTCAGATTTTTGTACAGTTGTAGTGGATACCTTCCTAAATAACATACTAAAAGTCCTGAGTGCAGGGGTGTGAGCGTTGGGGGAGAGGGGGGTTCAAAGGTCCGCTTTTCATGTTTTTTGTAAATATCTCGGAAACCAGGACCTCTAGCAGAAAAACATTTATTATCAAAATTAAAGAAAGTAAAATTTTCTATAAAAAATGTCCTTTTCATTTTTTCTCTAAAATAAATATTAAGCAAGTTATGGGGGAGAACGGGTTTTTAAAATTCTCAAAAACCCGTTTTATATAAATAACATCAACATTTAATGTTGGAAAAAACTTCTAAAACTCAATATTAGATGTATAAAGTTCATATGCATGCAGGCAGCTAGCTGTACTTAAGTAGCCCTACAACACAAAATGTTGAAATTTTTCGACATTATACGGGCACGTGCAGCTGGAGGTCATGAATTTTAAGAAGTTTGAAGTTTTACTAATCTTGTCCTACGAGCAACACTTATTGGAAACACCAACCTTATTCTTAACTCTTATAATTATGGTGTAATAGGCGAATTATAAGTCTTAAACTTTATTTTAGAATATTTAATTTTCAATATTCTGAATATTACAAATCAACATCATCAACACTGGGACTGCTATCAAAATGTTCTGTTAAATCTTCCACTGGAGCACTATTGTTACAGTAGGGTGTAAAGTAGCTTTGTTCAATCCACATCTTACAATAGTGCTATCAGCATCCCCTACTGTTTCTATTCCTTTCAATATCATTTTGTCCTTAAGCAACTCAATAAGCCTGGCTTTATTTTTTTTATCGGAAACAAAATGTTCTTGCTGAACATCGATGTTCATAGTTTCGCTGAAATTAATTTCCACAGAAGTTATTGTAAGGCCTCTCCGCTTCTGCTCAGCCCGTTTTGTACTATTGGCATCCCGATATCCATCAAAGACAACCGTGCAGTTATTGCCATAGTGTGTCTGTACATATGCTATGTACTGATCGCTGATGGAGGAAACCTTCGTGTCAACGTTCCATTTTACACGGTGTAAGAGGAAGCCGCCATCAACTATATTTGTGCTTTGTGTTAGATCATGGGCTGTCTGGCCATCCTTAGGAAAAGCATCATATCGAGAAGACTTCTGTCCTTTCCTCATACCCCTTCGTTGAAAATAGGGAAATGGTGACAATTCATATTGCATGAGCTCTTCGATACCCTTATCGCTCTTCTTTGTAATGGCAATTCTTTGAAAAATTGTGAGGGGGTCAATTGTCACTTGTTCTCCAAACACTTTTATGGAACTGCTCATACTGGCCAATGACAACACTACAATTTTCTGAGACTGTTTTATATCTGAAAAGCTATGACCAACCAAGCTGTGCGTGGTTTTTGTTCTAAGCTCTAGGGCTTGGTGACTGTTGATCGTTTTGTTTCCAATGACACCTGTCGACAGAGACAAGAGAGAATTCATTTCTGGAAAGGGAAGATGATCATAGAACTATTTATTTATCTTTGTCCGGTCAAAAGCTTTCGACATAGTGTGTTGTACGGCTAGTAACTCCATTAGTACAGCTAGCTGTCAGCACGTATACAAACTTTATACATTTAATATTGAGTTTTCAAAGTTTTGTCCAACATTAAAAGTTGATGTTCTTCTTCTTCTTCCTCTTATTATAGGCCTGTGGCCTGTTTTAACCACAAAGTGGTTCTATGAGCCCTCTTTGCCCTTAGGCCGGGTAGGTGGCTAGCCTTGCCCGTCGAAAGTGAGGAAGAGTTTCCTTGTTTAGGGGTTAACGACTACTACAGGTGTTAGCGTAGTAGCCGGGGAGCGTACGATATTTAAAATCCTGCTAGAGTCCGCCGGAATTTGAACCCGGGTCGGCCGCTTGAGAAGCGAGCATTTGCTCGCGGGGTCATCCGCTCACCTAAAAGTTGATGTTATTTATATAAAACGCGTTTTTGAGAATTTTTAAAACCCGTTCGCCCCCATAACTCGCTTAATATTTATCTGAGAGAAAAAATGAAAAGGACATTTTTTATAGGAAATTTTATGTTCTTTAATTTTGATGATGAATATTTTTCTGCTATAAATCACGGTTTTCGAGATATTTACAAAAAACATTAAAAACGGACCTTTAAACCCCCCTCCCCCCCAACGCTCACACCCCACAACTCAGGACTTTTGGTATGTTATTCAGGAAGGTATCCACTACAATAATACCAAAATCTGGGACTCACGATTTATTTCCACCAAACAGCATTTTTTGGCTTCGTTGACTGGACTAGTAATTTTCTTTTGGTAGAGATGCTACCATGACAATTTCTAACATATTAATTGGCCTTGAAGTTCTCTGGAGATTAAAATCAATTTACTCCAGTTGGAAATACGAGGAAGAATTTTATTCTGAAAACTCTTTGCTTTAATTACTGAAAGCATGGCAACTTTCTTTCAAGGTAGATGCTGTTTTAACAACTGGTAACCTTTTAGAGGGTCTTTAAATTGTATACATCTCACGAGAATATTTATTATCTCTAATTTTAGTTTTAAAAAACAAAACGGGTAGGAGATCTGTGACTTCAGTTAGAGGCTAAAAATAAACGATTTTCTTTCTTGAAACTATTTTCTCTGCTGATAATGAAAAACGAATTTTATTTTGATACTGCTCTGATAGTAATCTTTTCATCCTTGAATTACTCTTATACCCAGATTGCGATCAAGAGACTTGCGCCTTGAATTACGAATAAGAGATAATGTTCCTTTGTAAACAATTCTCTCCCGACTGTCCAAAATGTAGGAACTTACTTTAATACAGTTTGTAAAAATCCGTTCAAAACTCTGATGCTTCCTGGTTAAACTCAATTGATTGCAGGACTTGGAACTAAAATTGCTGTACAAAGGTAAAGGAGTTGTCACTACCTGAACAGGTATTTTTCAACAAGCCTGCTTGCAGACTTGCAATTCCAAATTTCGACTCGGCACCGGCGAAACGAGGAAAAAATCGGCAGAAGCACATTTGCACTCAAGGCCAGCCATTACCGGTCGAAGCGTTCGGCAATGTTGATCGAACCATCTGTTGCCTAGTAAGCAATAAGCGGTAAATGTCAGTCGGCACTGCAAAGCTAAAGGACATCAATCAGAGCAGGCCGTGCAGGCTTATGGACACATTCCTGCGGTTGTCGTAAACCGCAGCCGGCAGCTAAACCTTTGACCTCTCACCCCCGGCCGGAGTTTTCTCAGGAACGCACAATGGGATAGGCGGCTACTTACCCCCGGCCTCTTCCAGTAAAGGAAACTGCTGGCGAAGACTTTGTGGCGGCGAGTTCCCAAGAAAGTTCCTCGCTGCGAAATTCGAAGATGGGCTTCCCAGCTGTAGTGCCAAGTAGGAGACCGTGTACTTTCGTAATAACAAATATGGATACATTTACTGTTTAGGACAGCAATCTGGGTTCAAAAATTGCACAAATATAGAATTTGAAAGAGTATTGCAAAAAACTACAATTGCTATAATAGCAAAAAGGGTGTGCTTTTCAAAGAATATTGTAGTAGAGTATATTTTTCTTTGTTTCAAAGCTTATCAAAACCAAAGAATTTCTAGATAAATCATTACGTGACGATGAACCACTTATCCAATCACTGCTAATAGATATTGTTTAGGAATACTTCTGTTTCACCCATGATTTTATTTAAAAATATTTATTTGTTTGTTTGCCTAATTTTGATTGATGGTAAATTTAGAGCAAATTTTCTTCACCGAAAAATGATCTAATCGTTTATTCAAATCAGTTAAGAAGCCACTTTATAGATCACTTACCTAGTCCGGATCTCATATCGTTAGGTGTCAAAGACTGCAGAAGTTCTTCCATTTCCTGCTATTTTGTGGCAGTTTTCGTGCTTGTTCCTAGTTGTAGCGTCTCCTTTCCAAAACATTAGAAATTTGTTAGTTCCACGTCGTTATCCTTTCGAACTCGCCTCATTACTATTTTTATTTTAACATTTACTCGCTTTTCTGCTACTGCATACTGGAGCTTAACATTTAATTTTGTCTGGCGTCTTTAAAGCTTATGAATTCTATTATATAGGTATGTTAGAAGCCTTGTCAAAGGTACATGTATTCTTCTTTTTATAATTGCGTACCTTCACTGTGACATGTCTGAAATGGAAAATTCTTTCCTGTGCACTTTTATTGGACACGAGTCCAGTTTCATTTTTCATTTAAGCTAGATTCTAAGGATTGGGGTGCCTTCATTGGGCATAAATCCAAGGTTTCTTCTCAGTTTTTGTATGTTTGGATTTAACTCCAACACAATTCTCATAAGATAAATTCCATTGCTGCCCTCAATCATGTGTGTTTTGTTGAATCTAATAGTAGACTGCAAGCTTTAGCCCAGTTTTGTGTGCCTTTGTGTATTTTAACTCTAGAATGATTAACAATTAAATTGGATTCTAATCTTTCTCTCATTCTTGTGTGCCTTTATCCGGCGTAAATCTAGTTTAGTTTCTTAATCGCGGGTCCCCAATTTTGTGGTTCCCCCTGGAACTATTATGTTGTATATTACTGTGGAATTAAGTTCAGTAAATACAACCGTTTGTGGAAAACAATAATATTCCTTTTATTTCTTTAGAACACACGAGCAAAATACAACATATAAAAATTCGATAATGTTAATTTAAAATACAAATTCAAATTTGAGTAGGCCGGTTTTCGATACTGAATTAATTATTAATAAAAAACTTTGGACTCAGCAAAAAAAATGCATACAAGTCGGAATATGCAGAAAAAGTGATATTAAGTCAAGTGATAGTACGCGGAGTGAATGAAGTGCTCTGATGTTACGTAAAAGTAAAAGTCAAAGTAAAAGTAATCTCGAAAACTAAGCTACTGCCTTTATATACAGGGTGTTAATTAAGTACGTAGACAAACTTTAAGGGGTGATTCCTTGATCAATTCTAAGATAAAACGTTCATACAAACATGTGACCTAAACGGCTTCGTTTTCAAGATACAGGGTGTTGAAGTTTAAACAAAAAATTTCTTTTTTTCAAAAATCTGAAAAACGCTTAGAGGTATTCTAATGAAACTTGGTGTATGGTAGTATTTCTTAAAGTGGCATTGTTTGCTCAAAATAAATTTAATTTATTTCCACCAGTGGCGTGCATCGGGGCCACCTCAGTTACCTTATTTTAGAAAAATCTGATACGCCACTGTTTTTTAATCAACACGACAAGTTATTTAGCTTCACCCATTGAAACTATACAAAAGATGGCTCTTTTATATTTTTGATAGAATAAACCTTTTTCGAGAAAAACGGAAAAATTTGTAACAGCAATTTCGTTAATTGGACTTTAATGGGATCAAAACGGCTTCGTTTTCAAAATACAGCTTAAAAAAGTTTTAAAAATATATTATTTAATAACAAACAATCTTACAATAGCTACAAAACTTTTGGCTAAAAAACAGTGGCGTACCAGATTTTTCTAAATAAGGTAACTGAGGTTGCCCCGATGCACGCTACTGGTAGAAATAAATTATATTTATTTTGACTGAACAATGCCACTTTATGAAATACTAACCTACACCAAGTTTCATTAAGATACCTCCAGCCGTTTTCAAAATTTTTGTAAAAAAGTTTTTTGTTTAAACTTCAACACCCTGTATTTTTAAAACAAAGCCGTTTAGGCCCCATGTTTATATAAACTTTTTATCTTAGAATTGATCAAGGAATCACTCTTTAAAGTTTGTATACGTACTTAATTAACACCCTGTATAGTGCGCCTGAATGGAAGGGGCATTCTCTATTCTTTTGAGTACAATCGGATTGTCCAGCTAAACTCCCTCTTCTCTATTGTAGCACAAGAGTTTGAAATCTTCCGTCTGAAAGAACTTTCTTTTCGACTCTTTACAACTTAACCTCGGCTGTGTTAGAAATTGCATCGTTAACGTTTAGACCAGTTAGTTTTAATTGTTCAACCCGACGACACAAATCACATTTGACATTACAGATGTTTCGTATTTCTCTCGTACAAATGATACTTTCTCAAAACGGAACTCCCTTATTTATTAACTGATTTAGCGCTGTACTTTAAGCCACATTTTTGTTTATGGCCTTCTCTTGCACGAGAGACGTTTTCAGGCCATTCATCACCGCTACGCTACACCAGCATGGTTTTCATTTAAGGTAAATTCCAATTTCTCTTAGCTTCGTGTGACTTTATTGAATCTAACTCCAGCACGGTTCTAATTGGGGTACAGGGTAAAAGTAAATTCAAAAATTTCTTTTTTGTGTACCTTTATTGGGTCTAAATCCAATATGCATCTGCTTTAAGGTATATTGCAATGTTTCTCTCAGACTGGTGCGCTTTTATTGCGTTTGAATCTAGCATGGATTTCATTTAAGGTAGATTTCTAATTTTTTCTCAGTCTTGGGTATCTTTATTGGGTTTACATCCAGTATCATATCATTTATTTGCAATTCCAAGGCTTTCTTCAGTTTTCTGTCTTTTTATTGATTATAAATCTTCTATTCTTCTCACTTAAGGAAAACTTTAATTTTTAGTTTCGCGTGCCTTTATTGGGTCTAAATCAACTATGAGTGCCATTAATAGTAGTTTTTAATAGTACTATCCATTTTGTGTGCCAATATTCGGACTAATTCCAACGTTATTCTCATTGAAAGTAAAGTCTAAGGCATATCTTTACTGGATCTAAATGCAGACTAATTTTCACTTAAAGTAGATTCCAAGGTTTCCTTTGGTCATAGGAGCCTTCATTGGGCCTGAATCTAGCATGCTTCTGATTTAAGGAAAATTCCACGGTTTCTCTCACTCTTGTGTACTTGCATTGGATTAAATTCATCATGGTTCTTACTTAAAGCATATTCCAAGTTTTCTTTCAATCACGCGAGATTTAAAGAATTCTTAGGTTTTGTGTACCTTCATTGGATTTAAATCAATCGTGGTTATAAATTATGTTAGATTCAAAGGTTTCACTCAATCTTCTATGCTCTTATTGCTGCAAAATCTAAAATAGTTCTCATTTAAGGTGTATTTGAAGGTTTATATTGATCTTGTGTGCCTTCATTGAGTCCAAATTCAAAGTGACTCTTATCTAAGGTAGATTCCAAGGTTTCTCTAAGGTTTGAGTGTCTTTATTGTGTCTAAATTTGGCATGTTTCTAACTTAAAGTAGAATGCAAGGTTTATATTAGTTTTCGTAGTCTGTATTGGGCCTAAATCGACCACGTCTCTTATTTAAAGTAGATTCAAAGAATATCTCAGTCTTGTGTACCTTTATTATGTACCAATCCAGTATGGGTCTTATTTAAGGCAGATTTCAAGGTTTTCCCAAGTTTTAAGCGCCTTTGTTGGGTTTAACTTCAAGGTGTACCACTTTGAAAGTAGATTCCAAGGTTTAGCTCAGTCTTGTGCGGCCTTATTGGGTATAAATTGAGCATGGTTCTCATTTAAGGTAGAATGCCAGATTTTTATTAGTTTTCGTTGTCTGCATTGGTTCAAACTCCAGCATGCCTCTTATTTAAAGTAGACTCCAAGGATATCTCGTTCTTAGCTACCTTTATTATGTGCCAATTCAGTACGGTTCTTATTTAAGGTAGATTTCAAGATTTCCCCCATTTTTATGCACCTTAATGGGGTTAAACTACAAGATGATTTTCATTTAAAGTATGTGCCTTTATTCGGTCTAAATTCAACTTGATTCCCATTAAAGTTATATTCTAGAGTTTATCTCAGTCGTGTATGTCTCTGTTGTATCTAGCCCCAGCGTGATTCTCATTTAAGATAGAATGCAAGGTTTATGCGAATTTTAATTATCTTTACTGGGTCTAAATGTAACTTGGTTCGACTTAAGTACATTCCAAAGTTCATGCCAGTCTTGTATGTTTTATTGGATCTAAATCCAGCATAGTTCTCACTTAAAGAAGATTACAAAAAGTATATCGGCTTTGTGTGTCTTTATTGGATTTATCGTTCATGGTTGTATGATGTATTCCAAGAGTTCTCTTAGTTATGCATGCTCTTATTGGTTCAAAATCCAACATAGTTCGCAGTTACGTTATATTTCAACGTTTATCTCTGTCTTGTGTACATTTATTTAGTCTAAATTCAGAATAGTTTTCATTTAAGGCATATTAAATTGTTTCTATTAGTTAGATGTGCCTCTATTGTGTTTAAATTCAGCACAGTTCTCATTTAAGATAGATACAAAAGATGCCGTGCCTTTATAGGGTTTCAGTCGATCATGATTGTAAATTTCAAAGTTTTTCTCAGTATCGAATACCCTTATCTCAGCCTTATGTGCCTTTGTTGGGTCCAAATCTACAATTATTTTCATTTAAGGTAGATTCCAAGGATTATTTCAGTCTTGTGTGCTGTGATTCAGTCTAAATTCAGCATCGTTCTCATTTAAGCACAATTCCAAGGTTTTCCTCAATTTTGGTTACCTCGGTTGGGTGTAACTCAAACATGATACTCAATTAGAGTGATTCCATGGTTTATTTAGTTTTGGGTGCCTTTATTATAAATACAAATCCATTATGGTTCTCATTTAAGGTAGATTTCCCAGTTTTGTGCGCCTATATTTTGTTTAACTCCTAGATTATTCTCATTTAACGTAGATTCCAGAGTTTATCTCAGTTTTATATGCTTTTATTGAGTCTAAATCTACCATCGTTCTCATTTCAGGTAGATTCCAAGGGTTTTCTCAATTTAGGTTGCCTCGGTGGGGTTTAACACCAACATGATTCTAAATTAAAGTGATTGCACGGTTTCTTCAGTCTTCGTTGTCTTTATTAGATATAAATCCGGTATGGTTCCTATTTATGGTAGATTTCAAGTGTTCTCCCAGTTTTGTTCGCCTTTATTTGGTTTAACTCTAAGATGATTTTCATTTAAACTAGGTTACGTGGTTCATCTCAGTCTTATTTGCATGTATTCGGTCTAAATCCAGCTTAATTCCCATTCAAGTTATTTTCTAACGTTTACTTCAGGAGTGTATGCCTCTATTGTGTTTATATTAGTTTTTATTGTCTTTATTTGGTCTAAATTCAAGATTTATTTCACTCTTGTTGGCATTTATTGTGTCGAAAGCCAACACAGTTCTCACTTATGGTAAATTACAAAGGTTCTCACGGTTTTACGTCCCTTTATTCGGTTTAAATTGTTCATGGTTGTATGGTAGATTCCTTGTTGGTTCGATATCCATAATAGTTCTTAGTTAAGGTATATTTCAAGGTATATCTCTTGTGTGCCATTATATAGTATATATTCAGAATAGTTTACATTTTAAGGCATATTATAACGTTTATTTCAGCTACGTGTGCCACTATGGTGTCTAAATTCAGCACGGTTCTCATTTAAGATACATTCAAAGGTTTCCTTTGATGCTGTTTGCTTTTACTGGGTTTTAATCGAGCATGGTTGTCAATTATGGTAAATTTCAAAGTATATGTCTTATTTGGATGCCGTTATTGGGTCTAAATTCTCATTCAAGGTAGATTCCAAAGATTATCACAGTCTTTTGTGCCTTTATTGAGTCAAAATCCTGCATAGTTTTCATTTAAGGTAGATTTCAAGGTTTCTCTCAATTTTTTGTGCACGATTTGGATCAACTCAAACATGATTCTTAATTAAAATTTATTTCAATATTTCGTGCAGTTATTTGGTTTAAAGACAGCTTAGTTCTCATTTAAGTTAGATTTCAAAGATTATCTTAGACGTGTGTGCCTCTGTTGTGTCTAAATCCAGCACAGGAGTCATTTAAGGTAGATGTCATGGATTTTCTTAGTTTTGTATCTCTTTATCGAGTTTAAATTAACCTTGGTTCTCCTTTAAGGTAGATTTCAAGGTTTCTCTCCATTTTGTGCCACTTGATTGTGCTTAACTCCAACATGGTTCCCATTTAGGGTGGGTTTCAAGGTTTATATCGGTCCTCTGTGCCTTTGTTTGGTCTAAATCCTGCATTGTTTTCATTAAAGTTAAATTCCAAGGTTTCTTTAATCTTTTTGTGCCTTGATTGGATTGAGTTCCAACTTGATTCTACAGTTTAAATACATCATGGTTCTTATTTAAAGTAGAATACAAGGTATATCTCAGTCTTGGGTACCTTTACTAGGTATAAATCCAGTGTGGCTCTCATATATGGTAGATTTTTGTCTAAATCCAGTATAAGTAGTACTAATTTATGGTTTATTCTAAGCTTTCCCCGTGTTTGTAGCCCTATATCGAGTCTCAATCGAGTTTGCTTCTCGTTTAAGGTAAATTCCAAGGCTTTTCTCAGTTTTATGCTACTTGATGGAATTTCACTCCAACATGTTTTTGAAATAAGGTAGATTTTGAGGATCCTCTCGGTCTGATGTGTCTTTATTTACTCTAAAGACAGAATGGTTGTCATTCAAGTTTACTTCTTAGGTTTCTCTCGGTTTTTTGTTTCTTTATTGCACCTAAATCCAGGTATGTTTAAATGCTTGTCTCAATCTTGTATGCCTTTATTGGGTCTACACTCAGGTTGTTTTTAATTTAAAATAGATTCGCATGATTCTTTCAGTTTTGTGTGCTTTTATTGGGTCTCATTCGATTATTGCTCTTAATTAAGGTAGATGCCAAGGTTTGTTCGGAAACAATTGAAAAAGGGTCTGTGGAGGAATGATTCTGTTATCCATTTCTAATGCACGTATGGTTATAGACAGACGCGATTTTTCTAGACGAAATCACAATACTTTCATAGTAAATCAACATAAAAAGGGGTCTGGAATTCTCAAGATTCGCGTCGCAAATTCAAATAAAAAGCCGTTGTGCACACGGCTCATTACAACATCCCGTCTTGATAATTAACACATAATTAGTGCAAATCAAGGCAAGGCACACTCCGCACATGTGCGCCGGAACAAGTGCAGCTTCCTCGCGGCCGGGTCGCAGAAGGCCGAGGCTCGCTGCCACGCCGCGAACATCAATCTTGCGAAATTATGGCAAGGCGAATTCGTTATGGCAGCGTCTTCCTCAAAATAAAAAACGCTTAATGTGCTATCTGTTGAATTCCTGCGCTTTTTGCGCGGTCATTAAAACGCTGCCCGAGAACAAGGGCGCCTTTGCGAATCAGTCCATCCAGCAGGCTCAATGTACTCTGTTTTCTAAACAAACGCGCTCAGACCATGATCGCTTGTCGTTTGTTTATCGCAGTGGCTTTCAACCGTAGGCGCGACCCCACAGGGCGGCCGGGGAGGGTTGCTCAAGTCGGGGAAAAATTGTTGGGTGAATTGACAAAAATTCTTCGTTCTCTAATCATATTGACGATTAGTCGTAGAAAGTAGAAAAGAATGCCGAACAGAAAAGTAAATTACATTTCGTGAGCGACAGTTATGAAATCGTATAGTCGAACCAACTTCGCTTAATGTCCAAACAGACAGCACTTTGAGAATACAATTTCTCACATTCTCAGGTAAATATTTCCTGTTTACCTTTAGATATGATTCGTTAGCTTATTAATATTGCTTTCCAGATGGACTTGGCTCTGGTTTTTACTTCCTTTTACTACTATAAAGGAAGTATTGGATTCACCCCAAAAATTCGAAATTGAGTTTTCAACAGATCTTCACGTTTTAGAGTCCCCTGATCCCAAAAAACATATTTTTTTTCATTGGTCTGTCTGTCTGTGTGTCTGTCTGTCTGTGTGTGTGTCTGTGAACAGAATATCTCAAAAACGAAAAGAGGTATGGCATTGAAACTTCATATATAAGTTTTGTGTACTATGTAGATGAGACAGCAAGCTTTTGAAGAAAATCGCATAAGCGGAAGTAGGTGTTTACTCTTGTGATTTTTCAGTTTTTTTCGATTTTTTCAAAAACGGCTCTAACGATTTTTTTTAAATTTTACATTTTTCTTACATTTTTAATGTGTATTGATGTGAGATAGGTGATTTTCCAGTTGAATACTTCTAAAGTGGGTTTCTTTTGTTTTTTTTTCTATTTTTTTTATTAACTCCTATTTTAAATAAAACACCCGGTATATTATTACATTTTTGAATTCACCTTAAAATTCTAGAGAAAATTTGTCTCTTCAACTAACACTCGATTTTGTACCGTTTTTGTAGAATTTGTAATTTTTGAAAATTTTTAACAAATGGTTAAAAATTAAAAATGAAATTTTTGACTAATTATAAGATCACTGTAAAAGGAAGTTGTGTGAGTGTATCACACCAGATTTTTTAACTTATATTAATGTTCTAACATATAATGGTCAACTTTGTTGCTCGCTGGAGACCACGAGACATCTATGGCGACTTCACCAAATCCACTGCGATCTTTCAGTCGCCCATATTAATATTGCCTGATGCTGCTCTCCCATATTCACGTGACTGAAGAATAACGCAGTAGTATAACTTCAACTAACTTGCATTATTTTATTTTGCATATAAGAACACTGCATTTTCCCGCTTATCATTTAAAATAATATATTTGATGAACGTTTATAAAACGCGTGTATCTCCTACAAAGCCACGAATTACACTACATTAAGTACAAACAAACACATTTGCTAGATGATGATTCGAGTTACATAATTAATAATCTTTGACGTCGTATACCTCTCTGTCGTACTCGCAAGCGGAGATTACTTTAGGTGTGTTTTTGCCACCGAAAATCGGCTCAGCCAAAAGTGTCAACCACTCTTTTCATCTTGTTGATTTTTCTGACATAGCGACTTTCCTCAAAGTTTAGATTTAAATTGGCTCTACAATTATAACTACGTCCAAAAATAAAATAAAGATTAACCTATCAATTGGTGATAATTAATTTTGCTAAATATGTTATCCCTCCAAAGTTTTTTTGTCGATTAATAAAAAAATTGGTTTCTCCAAAATTGCGTGACTTTCTGGTCTTCCATAATTCTAACGTTATCGGAAAAATGCCATCTAGAGCAATTGTCGTCATCACTAATTATTATTTATTTTGTTCTCTCAAAGAAAAATTGTTTCGACTGTCCTTGAGAACTCTAAAAATAAAGATGTATAATAATATTGAAATATTCTCTAGTTACAACCATATCATAATAATTTTTGCTTTTTGATAATTACTTGTCTGATAATTACAACTAAAGAGGGAAAATATGAACTTATTCTAGGTAAATGTTATTGTTTCATACGGTTTTGCTTTTATTTAAACATTTATTTGCCAAAAAATCTACTTTCGTGAATACCTGAGGAAACAGGTTTTTTTAAATAAGGTTTTCCAGGGTTTCTGCTTTCAATTACTACTTTTTTTCCTTTTTGTCTTTTCCGGTCTTTCTGACATTAACGATCACTACAGCGAGAGCTTCTGGCTCTTTCGCTATTGTTTTACAGTTCAAATACCTATCCAATCCCAAAATTTCTTTTAGTCCAATTCCGTGTCGTTCCTCATTTTTTTTCTTTTATAATCAATTGTACAGTTAAATATTTAGTTTTCTGTAGTATGTGGCCAAGGTACGAGGTATTGCGAAATTTTATAATACTTAGTACTATTTTCAGATTCAAAGTGTTAGTGAGAAAGTGTCCTCATTCCATTAAATTTGGCAAGAGCTGTTCCACTTTTATGCTTGTAATGGGCTAGTTTGTGTCACCTTGGTATTTAATGGTCACCGTGCTAGGTTTAAGCCAAACTGTATTTCTTACAATGTAATAATTAGGGTAAGACGAATTATGTATTTAAAACATGCATCGAGTGTTTCGCATGTCATATTGTGCGGTGCAAACAAGCTGATGCCGTCGTTGCAGCTATTAATAGATCACAAAGCAAATTCTTCGCAAACGGAAACCCGGGGAGGCAGTCGCTCACAAGTAGGTGTGTTTTCTGCAAACAAAAGCGATGCCACGAGCAGCATTAACGTGCGATTGAAAGTTTATGCTTTGGCATGCGTTAAGAGCAGTCGGCGCTTCGTTATTGTTGAGCCGAAATACAGATATCCACCTTGGAAACAACATCGAGGTACCGATAATTCTTCGTAACAGGAAGCTGCTATTGACAACATACGAGACGATTTGGAGCAACCATAAGGCAAGTTCATTTATTATAAATAAAACCCTCACTTGAATGCCCGGTCAGGAAACTGGAAGAACTAGAAGCGATGACATCACCCTGCTGACACCTCTAGTCAGCCTGACTTCAAGCTACCGAGGACAGAGCCGTATTAAGTGAATTTGTGCACGATTTGTTTTTTGACTTAGGGTCGCGCATTAACAATCACATTCTTATTTAAGATGTATCTAAGCAGGTAGATTCAGCATTAAGTTCTTGGGCATTTCTAAGCTATTGTTTATAGCGTATAAAATATTTCCATATCACCATTGTGTATCCTTCTTATGTATTTTCATGCATGTATGTTCTTTTCCAGAGTATATGTATTGTCATGTAAACCGTTTAGTTTGTATTCCTAGCAGGATATGCATGTGTGATGCAGGCCGTAATGAGCTATATTGAGATTTTATTTTGCCATACTGAGGTAAGAGCGGGTCTTGTGCTCCTACGACTGGGTTAACTAGCAAACAAAGGGGAATCTAAATTCACAGTAAAGTAGAGTACAGGGCACGAAAAACGCCGCATTACAGTTGATGGTGCCCAACGCTAGGGCTAAATAATCACATGTAATGTAGCAACCAAGATATGTGAACTTACTAATCCGTTCTATCTAATTTCGGTTTATTTGCAGAGTGTAATAATAGTAATAATAAGAATGCCTTTATTCTTAATCTTTTTTTTTTCAATTCACATTAATTCTACAAAAATTGATAGGGCGAAATTCAGTTTGGTTCCAAACAAACCGTCTGATCTTACACTTGACCCTATGACATCTGCTACTAACCTTGAATTTATAAATACAATTTCATGCAACTAAGAAAAAATATAACCGAAAGAACTAATTATAAGAATACCCACATATAAAGCTACATATTGACACCAGACCTTCTAGTAGCAAATTCTGAAGAACTAATTTAAATTTTTGGTAAAGATTTAATGGACTGAGGTATCTGATTGTACAAATTTGCGATACAGTTTGAGAAAGATCGTTTGAACATTTCAGAGTGGTGAAGAGGTGGTGTAAGAAGTCCTTTGTATCGCAAATTTAGATTGTGTACGTCGGTCCTAAATGTTATTTTGTTATATAAATATGATGGACTGTGATTTACAATAATAGAAAGGTACAGACAAGCAGCATATAACAAGCGGCGATTTTTCATGTTTAGCCAACTCAATTCCAAACCCAAGCTTATGGCCAACCCGATGGTGTTTTCGTATTCCAAAGATTAATCTCATGTAAGAATTTTGCAAAATTTTAACTCTACGAGCATCCCTATTATCCAGACATGAGTAGAAAACAATGTCACAATAATTAAATTTCGACAACACAAGTGAGTTGCACAACAGAGTTTTTGTTTTCCTATCAAATAAATGGCGATTTCGAAATATAAGCCTGAGAGCTGCATAAGCACGACTCAGGCAGTTGGAAATATGTTTTTAAATCTTAACTGATTATCCATTAGTAGTCCCAAGTTTTTAACTGTTTCTTGCAATGGAATTATTTCACCTGCAAGTTTTATTTCAATACTATTTTCAGCACTCTGCCTCATATTTCGACCGCCAAATAAAATTGCTATGGATTTATTAGGATTTAATATTAAACCATGAGTATTTGAAATACCGTAAATACGTTGCAAGTCATCATTTAATAAAGAACAAGCAGTTTGTATGTCTGATTCATAAAAAGATAAATAAAAGTGGGTGTCGTCTGCATAAAAATTACACTTACATGAATAAGGTTGATATATAAATCGTAAACAATAAAGGGGCCAAAATGGAGCCCTGTGGTACACCTCTATCGACCAAGGAATAACTAAACTCATTTCCTGCTAACAAAACAGTTTGCTATCGGTTCGATAGGAAGTTAGAGATAAACTGCTGTGCAGGAAAAGATAGACCTATGCAGTGCATAATGGCAAGTAAAATATGATTCAAAGTATCAAACGCTTTTGAGAAATCTAATAACATTAATATTGTGAGCAAACCGTGATCATTACCTGTAAGAATATCATCTGATATTTTAATTAGAGCAGTGCTGCAACTTTAACCAGATCGAAAACCCTCTTGCATTTCCGATATGATTTTATTCGTAACTAAATATTTTAGAAAATGCTGGCAGTAAACTCATTGGTCGCAAATCGTTATATTCTTGAGGCACAGAGACCTTAGGTAAAAAAATAGCTAAAGCTTTGCTCCAGATATCTGGAAAAACAGAATTTAATATACAGACATTAATTAAATGTGTAATCACTGGTGGAAGGAACGAAATACATAGCTTTGTCACAATAATATTAATACCATCTACTCCGGTTGCTTTAGTTTTTATACTAATTATAATCTTTGCAATCTCAGTCTCACTAACAGCTTCAAAAGATAACAAGGCTGTCACACTGTCAGCCAGGTTGTCGCTATAGTACGATTTTAACATAGTATTGCTATTGTTTTTTTTTTGGGAGAGAGCTGATAAAATAGTAATCATCGTAGTTTTTTCTGCTGCATATCATAAATTTATGTTTACTACTTTTTATGTTTCTTCTACAGCAACACTGATTATGTCCAGTAGTTGTTGATCTTCATTACTATCTACCAAGATTATAACAGCATCAAAGTACCGCTTGTTATTGATTGATACTTCATTAACTTTTACTCCTTGATGTGACTCGGCCAAAGCGTTGTAGAATATGCTACCTGAATATAAATTAAATAATAGAGGCCACAAATTGCAGCCTTGGTGCACTCCTATTTGTGTTTCAACTGCTACAGTTGGTCTTTATCCGATTATGGCGTTTCCTTCCCGCTTAAAATATAGATCTTAATAGTTGACTTCTAGAGGTTCCTTAAGTTTTTCGTACTCCACGAAACCGGCAAATACATCTTTTCTCCGGTCTCACCATTCTTGCAATAAGATAAATGTGTTAAAGAATCGTATACCTACCCCAAACTCATTTCTGAAACTAGATTGTGCATTATTTTGATCTAATTCACATTGTTTTCTGATTTGAGCGTAAGTTATACTTACATAAGATATCAGCTTGTCCCATAAAGCTAATTAACCTACACTTACTCTACTTTATTTAAAAAAACTGTTTGCATTCTAGTGAAGTTACTAGATCCTACAACAGATGTACCTGTTGCAATTTCTCATGTTTTTTTGGTACAAAAGCCAGATACGCAACTACGAAATAAGTGAGGTTATGTGACACTAAAACTTTGAATTAAACGTCATATGCTGAATGTACTAGTAACAACACAGTTTAGTAATTGAACGCTCTGACGCTTAACCCCTCCACGAATTTGAAGTTTCGTAGGTTAGTCATTTGCATCTGCGTACTAGCTGAAGTGAAGACATAATTAAATGACAAAATGATGTTGTACCGTTGTAATCACCTATACAACGCAAATTTTATGTACCAGTTACCTTATATTTTAGTTTTTCAAGCACACATTTTAGTTTCGTATTCGATGCGAATTGCAGCTTACAAACATCGTAATCCCCCAAAAAGTTTCGACATCTAGGACTGCTCACTGTCTAGGAAACCAAATAGCTAAGCGTGCCAAATTCCGAATATACCAAATATTAGCAATATAACCAGTTACGTTGAAAGTAAGGTGAGGCTTTCAACCTCCACAAATCTATAGAAGTGAACCAGAAGTTGTTTCTTAAAAATCAACGTGAGTGAGAACTTGAGGATAAGGCTATTGAATTGGAAGAAAAACTAGCCATAGTTAGCACAGTTAAATTTGCATTGTTAGCAACATCCCCACTGCTGAGACATCGGCTTCCACTCTTTGTAGAAGATTGAGGCATTAAGACCCGAAGGTTGCCAAGACTGGATTGTGGTCCAAAACTGCAGGCTCGTACCTCTGAGCCACCTTCGCTAACGGAAAAGGCAACAAACACAAAATAGAATTGTAAGCCACCAAAAGCTACCCACCCGAAGAGAAGGAGTTCTTTCTTTGAGTCTTCAAAGACGAGTCGTTCGCAAAAACCTACAACTCACATTCTCTATCTTGGGTAGTCCCCCTCAGGTACTACAAGGTTGTCATCACTGTTTTTCAGAGGAGGATCCAGAAGTGCATACTGATTTTCAGATTTCGATGACACTCCGTTTTGAATTCCTCCTGAGTTCTTTCTTTGAGTCTTCAAAGACGAGTCGTTCGCAGAAACCTACAACTCACATTCTCTACCTTGGGTAGTCCCTCTCAGGTACTACAAGGTTGTCATCACTGTTTTTCAGAGGAGGATCCAGAAGTGCATACGGATTTTCAGATTTCGATGACACTCCGTTTTGAATTCTGTCTGAGTTCTTTCTTTGAGTCTTCAAAGACGAGTCGTTCGCAAAAACCTACAACTCACATTCTCTATCTTGGGTAGTCCCCTTCAGGTACTACAAGGCTGTCATCACTGTTTTTCAGAGGAGGATCCAGAAGTGCATACTGATTTTCAGATTTCGATGACACTCCGTTTTGAATTCCTCCTGAGTTCTTTCTTTGAGTCTTCAAAGACGAGTCGTTCGCAAAAACCTACAACTCACATTCTCTATCTTGGGTAGTCCCCCTCAGGTACTACAAGGTTGTCATCACTGTTTTTCAGAGGAGGATCCAGAAGTGCATACTGATTTTCAGATTTCGATGACACTCCGTTTTGAATTCCTCCTGAGTTCTTTCTTTGAGTCTTCAAAGACGAGTCGTTCGCAGAAACCTACAACTCACATTCTCTACCTTGGGTAGTCCCTCTCAGGTACTACAAGGTTGTCATCACTGTTTTTCAGAGGAGGATCCAGAAGTGCATACGGATTTTCAGATTTCGATGACACTCCGTTTTGAATTCTGTCTGAGTTCTTTCTTTGAGTCTTCAAAGACGAGTCGTTCGCAAAAACCTACAACTCACACTCTTTACCTTGGGTGGTCACCTTCAGGTACTACAAGGTTGTCATTACTGTTTTTCAGAGTAGGGTCCAGAGGTACACAATGATTTTTAGATTTAGATGACACTTCGTTTTGAATGTTCCTTTGTTCTAGTTGGCGCTATTTTTTCCGTTTGTGCTTGTAAACCTGTCAATCGTTTCTTTCTCTTTAGTAATCTCTTCTTCGAACGTCAATCCCCTCTTATCTTTGTCTGCAGATTTCTCCTAAAACCCAGGCAAAGCTTCTCGGTATGGCGTTCCAGTGAAAACAGAAAAACATGGAGCCTTACGACTTCGATAGGCAGGAACTGGACCTTGCACTGCTGTTGCGGACCAAACCTGCTAGTTTGCAACCACCCAATTAAATCCCCAGAAAATCCTTCATTAGTACTTGCACCATGTTTATTAGGGGAAATGACCAGGAGACGAAGAATATGTCTAGAGGCACTCATGCACACAACTAAGGTTACAACCTCTAAACACCTTATAGCTACTACCTTTCGTTTTTTTTCCTTTTCTTCCAGTAACAAATCCAGTCTCATCGACTTTTTTATCTGCGCGTTTGTTTCTTTCGTAGGTCTTTCAAAACTGCCAAAACGTTCTTAAAGTTCTCCTTGTTAAAACCTGATGGTCCAGCAAAATGTGGCTTCTGCTCCATAATTAAAAAGTACGAACTCAGCTATTCTTCATTTTCTCCAACTAAGTAGGGGTTCCCACTAGATTAATACGAACTTTTTGAACTGGAGTAAGTTTAAGTACTTAAAGTCTAAAATGTTGGGCAAGTCAGAAATGGTCTAAATATAGGCTAGAACGAGCTTTCACTGCCAGATCTACAACAGTTCTTAAAGTATGTTTATATTCACATACCCATCTATGATTTCAATCAATCTTAGTGTTTACAGTAATGACAAAATTATTTCTTGGGTCACTAAGATTACCTACATGATGCAGCTCATATTACACAAAGACATTGTGCATTTTAAATCCTGAACATGTTTATCAAACATATGATGTCTAACGCCATAATAAATTTTAATCGCTGACTCTGCATTCTGCGGAACGGTCTCGACCTTTTTACTCCAAATTGTGCCCCTCAGTCTTTGTATTCGTTCCGCCACCCAGGTGCAGGTCCAAATTTCGGGAATTTGACGAACCACCGCCTTTCGCCGTGTCGCCGGGCCATTTTTCATACCGAAAGCCGCAAGGGCACGCTTGGCACGATCGCGCCCAAAATCCCCAGAATCTCACATAATTTACGTCCTGCTCCGCTAATAAATGAATTATTCGACTTTCTTTCGGCCGCTTAGACAAAGTGTCGACAGGCCCGAACAGCAGGAATTCGATGAACTACAAGTCGCACGCTGCGCGATCGCGGCGGCAGCGATTTCTGTGTAAACTCGATGTAACCGCAAGGGACCTGATCGCAAGCTATAAAATGCCCTCCAACGGGCTCAGGCTCGTGAAGTTTCCTGCATTTCATTGTGGATAGATTGGGTGAAAAATTTATTTTAATAGTGTGTACTTCTGTCTACTTTTACGACTACTTGATAACAGCCATAGAAGTGGTCTTGACACAATGAATAATATTAACTACAGACCATTTCCTTTATTATCTAATGTAGCTCTTTCTTCTTTGTCTTGTTTTTTTAACTGAAATTGTTTTTATGACATTGTAATTTTGATGTTATCACCTCCTTCTTCACCTACCTTAACATGCTTATGAAACTCCTCTGTTTGTTGGGATATCGTTCAGAAACGCAATGCAGTGGCTTTTTGAAGTAGCTTTTCTCTCGCCACACTAACTTCAGAAATAGTTAACTAGAAAAGCAAAATTGTAGGTGAAGAAATAAGTTTACAAATACTACCTTCTAAGTAGAATGACACTTAAAAAGTGTTATAATACCGGGCATCGTGTTATGGAGCGCACTAAGAATTAATTGCATACGTAAAAAGTAGTATTTCTGACTTATTTCCTCCATTTGATGGTTTGTTTTTCAAAATTAATTATTTTATGCTGAGGTTACTTTGAAAATACGTTATACATTTCAAAAAAGCAAAAAAGGCCTTCTTTGACAAGAAGGACTTACTAACATCAAATAGCATATCAATAACAAGCAAAAAAATAATTAATAAAAACATATATCCGGAGCGTGGCATTATATGGATGTGAAGCATGAACCGTGGGAAAAGCTGAAATAAGACGATTAGAAGCATTCGAAGTATGGTGATATAGAAGCATGATGAGAATTAGCTGAATCGATAGAACAACAAACGACGAAGTTTTGCGAAGGGCTGAAGAAAAAAGACGACTGTGGAAACACATAAAGAAGAGGCGAGATCAGCTGATAGGACACATACTTAGACGAGATGGATTAATGAAGACCATAGTAAAGAGGAAATAGAAGGAAGAAATGCTCCAGGAAGGCCGCATCTCCAGTATATTAAACAAATTATGGAAGATGCGGAGTGTAACACTTATGAAGGGCTTAAAAGGAAAGCAATGAACCGCCAAGAATGGTTAGCTGTGACAAACCAGCCTACGGGCTGAAGACATAATGGATGGATGGAATATAAGGTTATATATTCCTACCCAATAAACATTCAATAGTGTTGGTAGTAACGTTCGATAGTAGTTTCTGAATGTTTCAAATTAGTAACTCATAAACGTAGAACATTTGTTGTATTAAAACGTGTATTCCATATAAGTATAATATACCCTTATATTAGATAATAAATAAACGTTTACAGGGCGGATATTTTGCCAAAAACTAAACGTTTAATATGAATCTTATATTGTAATGGTGTGATGTTTACAGAAATTCTGGTTGCATTGCTAACTTACTAATGCTAATGAAAGATTCAAATAGGCAAAGAATTGTTATTGTATTTATTGCAACAGCAAGAGTCACTAGTAAACATTGACAATTACATAAAACATGATTAGCAATAACTGTAATTAATGAACAGAAGTTAGTAATTGTATAAAACAGTATCGTCAGGGTTGCAATCAGCTTGTATGCAAATTTGTGCTCAATATGGCAAATGTAGCTAATTTTATAATGACTGACAGATTAATTGTGTAACGTCAGGACACGATAATAAAGTCGATTTAGTTTTAATATAAACGTGTTTCGAAGCTTTACAGGGGTTTAATGCAACGTTTGCGGTCACATCGCAATGCCAAGTTAAAAGGTTATAAAGCAGTGGAAGAAGGCCCAGACATGCAAAGAGCATACAAGAAGCTGTCTGAGAAATCTCAGAATTAATGAAGACTACACGAATATGGTAGTGGCGTGTTAATCAGTGTTTATTAACTCAAAGTGAAAAAGTGCGACAAAGTGCTAGGTTAGAGTTTCCTAAATGACATATACAAAAACAATTAGAAATTAAGATCAAAGAATGTACATTTACAGATAAACAATTGTAAATCATGTTGCTATGGTGACTTAGAGAGTCGTTTGTTAATGTTTGTTGGGGAGGCCAAGCCGAAAGCTTGTGTGTTATTTGGCTAGCAGATTTTGATAAGTTTTGTTGATAAAAAAATATTTTTTGTGCCCAATTGTAAGTTTTGTTTATTTTCTTGTGTGCGGAAGCCACCTGTGGTTAAATTGGCTGTGTTCCGGAGTGCACTTCCAGACTACATTGGTCCTGGAGCTTAGCCTGTGTCAGATTCAACAAGTTTGGGTGCTGCGAAAAGTGGACAGCAGGGTGCAGGAACTAGAGGAGGATTGGTTCGTAATCCAGAAGCAGGAAGCAGCAGCTGTACCCTTTCCAGGAAGCAAATACAAGCTTGGCGTTCTTTCGCAGAGACCAGAAGCGGGATCGGCGCTTCTTGAAGGAAAAATAAATGCGAGTTGGCGTCCTTTTGCACTTCAAAGTAAATTTCAGGTTAGCCAAAATACTTGATTATTAGAAAAGCATTGTTACAATTTACCTGAGGTAAACTGAGTGATTCTTGGTTAATTTTTTTTCATAATACGGTGAATTCTGTGTGTTTCGAACAGTTTTGTTTAGAATTAATGTTTCGAGGTTAATTGCCATACGTTAGAATCGAGCATTTGCCGTACTATGGTTAAATTGATCAACAGTGTAACAACTTAACCCTGCAGATACGAGTCTCAAATTGCTAGCCGACGCATAAGCTTTAATAAGTGGCAGATGAATAAAATATAGAAAGCAACAGGCCTTTATTAAAGTAAAGCATAATTTAAATAATCATACTACGCAACGAGAAGCAATCAAATTCAAAATAAGCTATGTTGTAATGTTGAGTGGGTGATCAAACTTTATTTATTTATTACATTACTAATCACATTGATTAATAATAATAACAATCACTGTATAAAGAAAGGCTGATCAACATAGAATATAGTGCAGATTTGGAATAAAAGAATGTGAAAAATAACAAAACCTGATTTTCATCGTAGAGAGGTGTAATTGGACATTTGAACGTAGTTTTCGCTTCTAATAAACTTTTCGTAATAACAATTTTCGATATTGTCACAAATAAAGGTACTTTACTCTTGAGTAGAATTCATATTTTTTGACATTCCTCGCATACGGCTTAAAAAAATAATATCTGATGATTGTATTTTAAGTTTTGGACCATGCAGAACTTTTTATAAAGAGTAACTTTTTTTCGTAAAATTAATAATAAACAAGTTTTTCATATGGTGCAAACTTAAGTAGACATCCTGTATGTATAATTTATATTTACAATATCTGTAACTTATGTTATAAATATATTACTATAAAAAATCTCGAAAAGTGTTGAGTGACAAACTAAATAAATGGAACGCGTGGTAAATCCGTAAAACTTTTAGTTATTGTGCGTTTACAAGATGAGTCTTTTGACAAAGTGGAAGAACCAAAATATGCTATTGTAAATGTACAGATTTTTCACTGTTAATTTGTATATAACAACTCAATGTAAATTGGTATTCAGAACATTTTAAAGAAAAGTATTAAAAATGCTTGACCATTATATAAATTTTAAAGTAATTTCGTAAGTTTTCTCTCATTACTATTATCTTGTGTTCTTTCTCGAGCAAATATTTGTATTGTTATTTTATAACAATTGTATTTTAACCTAAAGTTTTGTCATAACTAAAATCATGTAGTATAAGAATATTTTATTTAAAATTTCTTACATTGTTTGATTAAAGTAGCTGCCCTTTTGAAAAAAAATTACTATATTATTCATTTCGAATACAATATATTAAAATCAGACAAGGTAAACACCTTGTATAGTGATGGACTTTGAAAGAGAAAGTTATAACCATCCTCTATAGCTCAGTGGTTAGTTTGTAAGGATCCCAACACGATGGCAGCAGATTCAAATCCGGAATGGAGCATAACAGTTTTTTTAAAATAAAATATGACTTTAGAACGGTCAAGACAGCCTTACAGTTAGTACGACAAAAGATAGAAAAGTGCTTTCAACGAATACAAGAGAGATAGCACTATTGTGTGAGAGAGAGAGAGATAGTACGTATACAGAGCATCACGTGGCTAATTCAAAATGCAAAAATGGCGCGAGCAAAATCAAAATACAAAACGGCACTAGCATCACGTAGCTATGCAAGACATAACCTTACAGTTAGAGGTTCGAATCCAACTTAGAACAGCCAAGTTTTTTTTTAATATAGGCAACACTTCAATCAGCTTTCATAGTAGTGATGGAAAGATATAACAAGCCGTGATAGCTCAGTGGTGAGTGTATAAGGATCGCAATACTATGGTCGCTGGTTCGAATCTGGCATGGAGCATAACAGTTTTTAAATAAAGTATGCCTTTAGAACGTGCAAGACAACCTTACAGTAAGTACGACAAAGATAAACGAATGTAAAAGAGATAGCATGATTGTGAGAGGGGAAGTGCGAAGCGTGACGTATACAGAGCAACACTTCAAACAGCATCCATAGTAGTGATGGACTTCGAAAGCGAAAGTTATAACAAGCCTCTGTAGCTCAGTGGTTAGGTTATAAGGAACGCAATACGATTGTAGCAGGTTCAAATCCGGCGAAGACCAGACAAAATTTTAAATAAAATATGAGTGACTATTTCAAAATCGAAAGCGGCACTAGCATCAAAAACATTATTTTCTTCTAGAATATCAACATTCCAAAATCAAAACAAATATAGCAGTCAAAGAATTTACAGAGCAGACACAATGTATGTCCAAATCAACTATCAGCTATAATGCATCCTTCTCTTCCTCCTTTGTAGATATTTTACTGATATTACTATACTTTCTACACATATATCCAAACTTAAAAGAAAGATAAAAATAGGAAAGTGTACCAATCAACACAAGAATCCACAATGTATGTGTAATAAATCAACTATGTGCTATATTATGTTCTTCTTTCTCTTATTGTAGATTCGCTTGTTATTGCTATAATTTCTAAACAAAATCTATAAACCTAGAACATGGATCCACAAGGTATGAACAAATCAAATACTCGCCTAGGATATAAGTTACTTCTTCTTTTACTTCTTCGTTGTAGATATTCACCTTTTTACTATTATCAATTTTTATTATTCACTAGGTATACTTGCTAAGGTATTATCGACAGTATAGTATAAATATAGTAATCAGAGGAGTTATAAATCAGGGTAATAAATTTAAAATGCACACATGTTCAAATTAACTATATACTAAAATACGTTTCCATTTCTTCTTCTTCTGCTTTTAGCAGTAAGTAAATAAGGGTGTATTATCTTGTCGACATAAAGCAAACTTAAGAAAATTATCATGTTTATAGACATATACTAAGTGCCTAGCGCATAGAACACAACGCCAAAAAATTTCAAAGGCTGCAACTAACCTAAACAAGCTAGAAGACACAGCATGTGTGCTGAATTTTGTTATATGACTGACATTTAAGCAAATGATATTTTGCGTAAATTTTCTTTATGCCTACAACATACCTATACACGTTTACCTGTACTCTATTATTTTGTGCAAAATTATTAAAGTATTGTGTTTATTAGTCGATGAAAACTACCGCAATAAATTGAAGTAGTTTGTAGTAACACGGATTATTTAAAAATGAAAGCTTTCTACAGTAGTTAGTTAAATAATTGATTTAGAATTTTTACGACATATATTGTTATGAAAGGCGAGTTAATTATAAATTAAATTGCAAAATTCACTTTTCGTATGCGTAATCGGACGAAATATCGCACATAATTCTGTTGAGACACTGTATAATTTTGCACTACACAAATCTACACAAATTAAATGAAACCGCTCAAGGTCTTTAACTACTCAACTGTGTGACCTCCACTCAACTAATTACTTCCAAAATCAGGAAAACTCACATATCAATTAATCAAATAATATTATTATCACCTATCTTCTGTTATACCGGTGAACTGTTTGCGCAATATCGTTGTCACATCCCTATGTCGTAGCTAAAATTCAACTACAGGAATGTCCGCTTGCTTTTCTTCAGAATCCAAGGGATGTAAGATCATGCCTCATTGATTGGTGGTCATAAACACCACGGAAATGATTATGATTATGAAAATAAACGTACATTGCCGAAAGCGGGCGAATAATATTACATTACATACGCTTGAGGAGTTAAATTATAATAAAGATACTGTATTTAAGGAAAGCTATAACTAGTGATGGGCCTATCCGGAATGAATAATCGGAAAGTTTCCCATTGTTCAAAAAATCGGAAGGTTCCGATTATTTCGGAACGTTTCGGAACTTTTCGGAATTCGATTATTTTACTACTGTTCGGTGCAAAAAATTCAGAACTTTTGGAATTCGATTATTTTACTATTCGGTACACAAAATGTCAATTTGAACTGAACGGAATACGGAATGTTGTGTTGACTCACTTGACAGCTATATGCTGGTCGGTCCGTGTGCGCACGTGTATGATACGTGAATGGCACTAATGGCAGTGGTATTTCGTAGATTAATTATTAGATAGTACACCTTACAGACTTCAAATTCATGTATTGTTTTATACTATCTATTATGTACTTTATGTGCCATTAAACTTTAAAATATCACTACTATTTTCCGAAGGTCTATTAAGGTAACTACTGTAATAATTTGAAAAAAAATATTTTATTTCCTCACATCCCACTGTGCTACTCAAACTCATAAATTGTTTTACTGACCGTCCTCCAAACCCAAACAATAGATGCCAACGCAGATAAGGGCTTACGGCGCAACGCCGAGTGCTCGCATCGCAAATTTGGACGCACTTCATCTTCCTTCCGCTTGTTGTTGTTTCGCTCGTTTTCCCTTGCTTGCATTTACGGAACGTAAAATAACCGGATGATATTCTCATTTTATAAACATTCCGAAATGGAACAATCCGATTATTGAAATCATCCGATTATGCCCATCACTAGCTATAACAATTAAACATTTGGCTTCTGAAGTTAATACCGATGAAGTATATAGAATTGGAAAGCTAAAAATATTCGTCGTAATATTAAATAGTAAAATCATGCCTTACAAATTGTTAAAAATAAAAGAAGACTTAGAACAACAAATTCTAGTATTGGAATCGGTATGATCGAAGCTATAATGTACATAAAATACCAGAATAAAGTAAAATAAATTTTAGGGAAATTAATTTGTACATCGAATGGAGTTCCAAATACTGATAAATCAAAAAACGACGGCACATCACATACGGCTATGTAAATATGCGACTGCTGAACACTTGCTTTGATTTACTTTTGAACGCATTCAATTTCATTGGAATTAATGAAACATTGCTGCAAGATAACAATCCTACAGATTGTTATAATGTTCCCAGTTACCAATTTATATTAACGAATCGACCAAATCACGGCGGGGGGTTGACGTATGTCTTAATAATAACTTTAAATATTAATTATACTGTAAAATTGCTAACTTTGAAAGTGGTTCCGAAGTTGTGGTTAAAATAGTAGGTATATGTAAAACAAGTGTGGAAAGAATGAAATTGTAAACGCATGTGAAAGATGGAACACGAGTGCTAACGAGTGTTCCATTCGCGTAAACTTTTACACAGCATTAACATATTATTTAAAAAAATGGCAATTCTAAGAGTTGAGACACAAATACTGACATGCTGCATTTCGACTGTAAATGGATTTTTTCCATAATATTCTTCACCCCCAGAATACTCTATAAACCAGAAAATAATATCTTGATGCTTTTTTGTTCTAGGTATTTGCTACGAATAATTGAAATTAAATGTGGCACTAAGGATTCGACAGTATACACTGAGACGTAAATATTGATCTTTTATTGAATTTATAGAATTTATAACTGATAAAAATAAAACAACCAATACATGTTCAAGCCATTAAATCTCATTTTTCTGTAACTATGCATCTGCTACTATTGTACTTTCTAAAGAAATATCGAAACCTAAAATGAAGTTAGTAATAACAACAATGTATACATCAAGAACATCAATCAACAATGTATATCCAAATTAACTAGCTGTGATGAATGATTTAAACATATTTTTCGTCTTTTTTGTACCCTGCTTTCTAAAGTAATGTCAAAATGTTAAAATCAAAACGAAGTTAAAGATCAGGGAATTTAGAAAATAGAAAAATTAAACCGCAATATGTGCAAATGAAATACCTGACCAAAGAATGTTTTTCTTCTTTTTCTTTGTCACCTTCTCTTTTGCAGATATTCGCCACACTTTCTAAAAAAACCTTAGAACCAAAATAGAAATAAGAGAATCAATAATTATACCATGAATCTAGTATACCGGGTGACAATGAGACTAGGGCCATGCTTATATCTTCTTTCTTTATGCATCGATTTGGATAAAATTTTGTACCAAGATACTAGACGTAATTTCTGATTGGCCGATAGATATAGTCAAAATGGCTGACTTTCGGATTTACCGGAAATGATACTAACTTTGATTTTTTAAATAGAACACCCTGTATATTTTATGTTTTTCTGAATCTACGAGTCAAACTACATATAATAGTATTGCCAAATTTCAATTCTTTTAAACAGAAACTTTTTTTTTTAATTTTTATTTTTTACCATAGGAGGCCTTGACTTGGAAAAATCTATTCTAATTGACTCTAGCAACTCTTAATAATAGCTATTTTATCAATAAGGTCAATAACAAACCTTTAATAAAAGAATATAATTTGCTAAACTCGCTTTTTAAGAAAGTCACTTGCCATTAGATAGAAAATGTAATTACCAATCTAACGATATGCATCATGCACTACTTTATCTTTATCTGAAACTGAAAATTAATTAATTAATAATTGTTTTTAAATTTATTTAAAAAACCAAAGTTAGTGTCACTTCCGGTGAAACCGGAGGTCACACGAACTTTGATTCTTTAAATAGATCACTCTATATGTTTTATGTTTTCGGAATCTACGACTCAAATTACATACAACAGTGTTGCCAAATTTGCTTTGGTATTATTAGTTATTACATAAAATATAAAAAAAAAATATTAATTAATTTTCAGTTTAAGATAAAGATAAAGTAGTGCATGATGCATATCGTTAGATTGGTAATTAAATTTTCTGTTTAATGGCAAGATGGCCCTTGGTAGGTGCCATTTAAAAAAAGTGACTTTTTCTTAAAAAACGAGTTTAGCAAACTATATTCTTTTATTAAAGGTTTGTTATTGACCTTATTGATAAAATAGCAATTATTAAAAGTTGCTAGAATTAATTAGAATAGATCAAAGCCTTCTATGGTAAAAAATAAAAATTGAAAAAATATTTTTTTTGTTTAAAAAAATTGGAATTTGGCAATACTATTATATATGTAGTTTGACTCGTAGATTCAGAAAAACATAAAATATACAGAATGTTACATTAAAAAAAGTTAGTATCATTTCCGGTAAAACCGGAAGTCAGTCATTTTGACTATATCTATTAGCCAATCAGAAATTATGTCTAGTATCTTGGTATAAAATTTTATCCAAATCGATTCATAAATAAAGAAGATATAAACATGGCCCTAGTCTCATTGTCACCCGGTATATGTCCAAATCAGATTTCTGCCGTAATAGTAATATATTTCTTCTTCTTTTTGTACATAATATTACTGTGTTTTCTAAGAAACATCAAAACACTACAACTAGAACAAATTCAGTAATAAAATAAGCTATAATAATTTAAGAACAAGGATCTACAATGCATGTCTAAATCAACTATCTTCTAGAATATTTTTCTACATCTTCTTCTCCTTGTTTATAGACATTCCCCAGTTATTGCATGACCTTCTAAGGAAATATCAACATATTAATATCAGAACAAGGTTAGCAACCAAAGACTTTATAAATCAGCAAAATTAAACCTAGATGTAGGTCCAAATGATACATTTGCCTAGAAAATATATTTAATCCACTTCTTCCTCCAAATCAAAAATTTGTTCTAGAAAGTATGTTAATCCTTCTTTTTCTGCTTTATAAATATTCGTCTCTTATTGTTACCACTTTTTAGAGAAATATTGAAACTATACTATAAATAAATATGTAATAATCAGGACGATGATTTTACAATGCATATCTGACTTATTTAAATAACTGTCCAAATATCTTTCTGTTTTTTCTTTGATTTTTTTATACATATTCACCTATTGTTATTTAGCTTTTTAAGCAAATATCAAAATATTCGAATCAGACAGAGAATTTATAAATGATAAAATAAAACCACAGGCTATTTCAAAATTAAACGTTTACCTAGAGAATATTGATATCAGATTTTGAATCATCAACTAATTTTCACAAAATTAAATGACTGCGTGGATATAATTGCCAAACAGAATACCTCAGTGGAGACTGTGTGCAGTTCGTTATACGTACTAAAGTTAATTAAATAGAAAAAACGGGCGCCATTGAATCTTTCAATAACGACAAGTGTATCTAGGTAACACAGAGAAATCGTAACATCAATAGTAGCACAATTCTCCGAAAGAAAGCACACAAACTCAAATAGCAGTAACAACAAGATGATGTACTAATATCAATGTAAAATAATCACAGATGAATTGCATACAAGCCAGTACAGGGCACAAGTGATTATTCTACAAATATAGGCAAAAATAAGGTCCACCTCACACAAACTCTACTAATTGTTCGAGTAATTTAACATTTAGAACAATATAAAATGTACAAATGCAGTCTACGTTAAATACAACCAGCAAAAGATTAAAAGTGTAACGGAAACTACACTAGGCTCTGAGGTAGAAAATCATTAATGGTACTGATTTACCCGTTCAAATGGGGTCTTAGTGGTACCCATAGGGATCGTTAAGTAAACTGTAATCGATGGCAATAGTTCAATAACTAAAATAAAACCCACGAGATTCTGAGGAAATCCAGGCAGACCCTGCAGCAAGGCAGTTAAGAAAGTACTCGAGGCACCAGCTCACTGTACACAGCATTCAAATGATGTTAATGCAAAGAGAAACAATACACGTTACATAAACTATTTCGTTGAGCACCTAGGCCAACTCGGACGGCATACCTATAGCCAGTGTATAAGGACCGAAGCCAAAACAAGGCAAAATCAGAGGGCTCGATCTGGCAGTGTTGCACCGAGGGCAGCAACTGGGTCTACAACTTCACATTGACAGCCGAGGGAAATGCCCAAAATAGAATGACAAATGTCTAAAAGCGCAGTACGATAGAAGTTTCAATTGACCTCTGGGCCACGTGTAAATAAATTCCAACAACTTGCAAACAGAATCCGTCAAGGATTAACATGAGAGGAATTTATCTCTTAAGATGACCAGAGTAGCATTAAATCGCTACATAAGCGAGGGGTAATGCCAACAAAACTCCACATCGCTGACGCCTAACAGAATAATACGACGACTTCAGTTGATAAATTAAATCTCAAAACAGATCGGGTATCTGGTTCAACACTGTGAAATACCACCCTAATTTGACAGAGGTTTTATCTTAAATCGGAAGAAAATTAAGCTTTGTAAAACATAGGGCATGCTGCCTACCATATATTCTTCTAATGCAACATATTCTGCTACCCTTATGTCAAACTAGAATGATAAACAAAACGTTCTGACTCACAGTCTTGCAGATTTTATCAGCGACAAAAATGGGGACCTAAACAGTGAATCCATGTCACTAGGTAAAAAGAAACAACCATCTGTCAGCATATTACGTAAAGCGTTTCAATTGGTCGGCGCTATCGTAATAGCAATGACCTTACGCGTGATAGGCGCATTAAAGAAGAGTACAACTTACGTGTATATGTAAACGTCATATCAACGTTTAACAGTAACTGCTGGTCTAAAGTGCACTGCAATCAACTGTATAAAAACGTATTGCAAAAACCTAATTATTGCGTTACTGTATCAAAGTCATATCGACGTTAAGAGTTAATTAAATGATGTTTTATATTCACGCTATTTTCACGTAATGTGGGAAATGTTATGTTTTGGTGTTTTTATAACGCAATATCTACGTTTGACATTAACTGGCGGTCTAAAAAGCACGTAAAATCAACGACATATCGGCATCATATAAACATACTCACTAAAAGTTGTAGCCAACACACTTAATAAACCATAAAATTACGTAAATTGACTAAAATTCAAAGTTTCATTTTCAACGAATGACGTATTTCAACTATGCCAACGCCTTTGCGACGTGTTGTAAACGTACGTGTGTCTGCTGGGATAAATCAAGAGCATGAATCCACAATGCATGTCCAAACCAAGTATCTGTTCGAACGTTTTTCGATTTCTTCTTCTTCTATTTTGCAACAACTTTCTAAGGAAACGTCAAAATATTAAAATCAGAATAATGTTAGTAATCAGAGACTTCAGAAATTGGAAAATTAAATCACAATGTATGTGTCCAAGTACAATATCTGAATAGAAAACGTTATTTGTTTTGTTCTTCTTCTCGTTTTTTTGTGTCGCCTGTTATTACCATACTTTGCATGTAAAATTTATCAAAGCTAAAAAAGTAACAGTATTCAGAGAATCTATAATTCGGGAATATGAATATAAGAATATAGAGATATGATTCATCTGCTAGGATATTTTTCGATTTCTTCCTTGTACCACAACTTTTAAAATGGTTTTAAACTAATAATTTCAGAACAAAGTTAGTGATCAGAAAATATACAGGGTGAGTCATAATTTGGTGTAAAAAATTGATCAAAGCCTCTTTAGGCCAAAACTAAACAATTAACTTAATACACCTTAGTACCAAAATGCTCCCTTAAAAAATACTCTTGTTGTTCCATCTAGCTTCAATAGGTTTGCGTCTTAGGTAGTCCATTTCTACTGCTTTGATCTTTTAGTTGCAGCATGAATCCTCCGTACTTCCAATCCAAAACATGATACTGTCTCGACAAGATTTTTACCAATATGATTTTCACGTTTTGAGATATACATAATGTAATGGATTGCATATAAGAAGATCAAGTTAATTTATTAATGAAACACAAAGAGTTGATATTATATTAAAGAAAATGATTAAAATATTAAAACATTTACAAAGATGAATTTGGGTATAAGAAAATTAGGTATTTTGTAAAATAACGGAATAATTTGAATTCAGTTGAACAATGAAAATTAAGATATAGACGGTTCTAAAATGATTTAAAAGTTACCTAAAATATAGTGGAAGATTAATAACAAATACTTGAGAAATGTTATTCAGTATAACAGATGTTACTATATGTGATAATAAAATATAGAGTGTTGGACTGTAAAAAGTATGAAAAATCGATCGCTAAGAAGATAATAATTTTTCAGTACACGATAGAAATTTTTGAAAAATATAACATGTAATAGTTTTGTAAAGCTGAAATTTTGAAAATAAACTTTTTTTCTAAGATGCTTTTAATCTGTTTTGGTGTTAAAAATGGTTTACTTGTGATTGGATTCGAGAGAAGAGAATAAACAAAAATGTAAAAAAAAAAACTTGAAGAATGTAAATAAGATATGGAGAAGACGTGTATGGTAGGAAACACATAATTTAAAATATATATAATTGAAATTATTTCTGCAGTTGGATATTGAACTTAGTTTATTGTCGAATAATTCATCATCATCATCATTATCAGCGTTTAACTATTCCATTTCTGGACATACGCCTCCCCTAGTTGTTTCCACGATAGTCTATTTGTAGCTGCTCCCATCCATCGTGTACCAGCTATTTTTACTAAGTCATCCCTCCATCGGGCTCTTGGTCTTCCTCGGCTTCTCTTCCCAGTACGTGGCCTCCATTCGGTCACCTTTCGGCTCCACCTTCCGTCCTCTCGCCTCATAATGTGCCCAGCCCACTGCCACTTCAGAGATGCTACTCGTTTTGCTACGTCTTCCACTCTTGTTTTGTTGCGAATATATTCGTTTGTTTTTCTATCCTGTAGCCTTAGTCCTAGCATAGATCTCTCCATCTTTCTTTGCGTAACTTTTAGTTTTTCGATGTTTGTTTCTGTGAGTGGCCAGGTCTCTGCCGCGTAAGTAAGAGTAGGCAACACGCATTGGTCGAATACTTTAGTTTTTAGATGTTGAGGTAGGTTTGCCTTGAAGACATTTCTCAAGTTTCTGAATGCCGCCCAAGCCAATTTTATCCTTCTGATAACTTCCGTCGAATAATTACATCTTGTGAATTGGAAGAGTCAGCTGTATTTACTAGGAATAGGACACGGCAGGATTCTTGGAGTAAGAGCCTTGGGGAATTGGAAGTGGTTTGTCATGTAAAGGAGTTGAACTTGGCTGCATTTTTGTTGGAGTGACATTTTAATTGTCAACATCTTGTCTGGAAGGGATAGTGTCTTCACTGCTGGAGGATTGTGTTGAGGTTCGTGTTGCTGAATCGTGTGGTGATTGAGATTTGGAAAGAAGCATCTCCGAAGCTGTTCGCAGTTCTTGGCCGTAGGCTGAGCTTGTACTAAGGTTACTCGGTAGTTGGTATACATTTGGATCTCCTAAAAGGCGGATTAAGTTCCTTGGACGAACTGTAGTCACAGGTATTTATTGAGCAAACTAAAATAAGCAGTAATTGAGTGAAATGTGGTAAAAAATAAAAGGACTACTTACTATTTGAGGTTTATTGAATGGGATATATTGTAACAGGGAGGTATTTGCAATTTATACTCCATGTACATGATTTAAAGTGACACTGACGTTCATTGGGGCTGTCACAAACAGTTGACATAAGTTTTCCTTAAACAAAAAAACATTTTTCAGAAATAATAAACAGTTTAGATATTGCGTGAACCAACTTGTTTTGGGAGTACATGTTCTACTGAGCTACTAAGATTTAATAACTAAATATTAACGATTTATAAATAATGGGCATAAGAAGTACTTGAATTCATCTTAAACGAGAATCGCTTTTAAACCAAAATAGAATTCGTACAGTCAAATGTGACACATAAAGAACATCACATAATTGTCGTAATATAAAATAATTACATATCCAAATCATACTGCAGTGTAGTCAATCAGTCTGTAATTAAAATACGTATCGTAAAGTTTTAATAACTTCATTAAGGAAGGAGGAGTGACTATTGCAATATATTTGTCCCAAAGGTTGAGTTTAAGTCTACCCTCTTCTTGATTTGTCCCTAAGACTTATTTGGTAATATTAGCTTCTACGTATTTAAATTGCTCTGTTTTATTGATGTTTACTTATCTAAGAGTATTAAAAATAAACCACCCGAATTCATGACCGGGTATTCAGTTTTATTAATATTTATCTGTAGGTTCAATTTCTCACACAATCGTTGTAGTATACGAAGATCACATTCTGGATTATATGAGTCTTCGCCAGTATGACTTGGTCATGTGCAAAGTTAAGGCTAGTTCCAATAGAAATACTTATAGACACTTCTTCCTCAATTCCTAAAGGTTTTTTTCCGTCGATGTTGGATGAAGGAAGGACAAACTACAGTCCTACCTGAATCCTTTGGAAGGTTGTATCGCTTCGGATAATTTTCCACCATTTTCACATATACTCCATTAACCATATATAGAAGTTTAATTACAGCAATCAATTGTGGTGTTATATCAATGTCTTCTATAGTTTGCCATAGTTATATCGTGGTATGGAGTCGTAACTTTTTGCATATCGATAAATGCTAAATGAGTTTCGTCTTTCACTTGCTTTACAATGAAAAAATTGTCTACGTAACATCGTCCTGGTATGAATTCCATCTAGTCGCACGTATGTTCAAATCAACTACATGTTGGAATATTTTTCTATGTCTAGTTCTTCCTTCTTCTAAATATTGACTTACTAGTACCGTGTTTTCTCAAGAAATATAAGATATTATTTTCAGGAATTGATGTACTAATAATAATTTTCAGTTCATAGATATGTATCTAATAATCGATTAGATAAGTTGCATTTTGTGTAATACAAGCAGCGCAAGCCGAATAACAATAACTGTCATAACCTCAGATAAAGAGATCAGCGATCGAGCAGCTGATCGCTGTAAATTTTTCTTAGCCTGCAAAAACGCTCAAGCTAATGGGCCCGCTTAATGAATGGACGGACCTTCGACGGGAAAAGCCATGATTTACGACCTTCGGATTTCTAATAACTCGCAGCAACAAAGAAGCGCGGCCATTACGTGTTTAAAAACGCGAATTGCTTACAATTATTTAGTAGGGAAATTGAGGTGTAAGCATCGAGCTCTGACTGAAAGCGGTTTCAGATTGCTCAAAGTCGGTCGCGCCAGGCACGTTCGTATAGGGACCTTGCTGATATTTAAAAAACCTAGTTAAACTACAACTAAAAAAACGAGGCTTGCAGTCTTCAAAAGTCTATGCTGGTCACAGAAACTACCTGCACGGCCAGGCCGTTTCGAAACGAACACAGATTACCTCCCTAATTACCATACTAATGAACTCTCGGTACAAAACAACATAGTCGGGCCCGAAACAAAACACGGCCCAACATTTTGACTACTGCACGTCACGGCTGCGAGACTGTGAAGTTCGATTTACTAGCAATTGGGCGAACTTCACAGTCTCACCCCCGGCGGCTGTTTTGCGGCCAGTTCCCATTTTTCAAGTGTCCACGGTTCGCATGATGTATTACCCGAGTTTTTGCCGCGCTCGGCCCTCGTTTTTTTCCCGGCCTACTCGGAACGCTGGAATTATTCTAGCCAGCGCTATCGTCGTGTCACCAGAGCATGGGCCCCGGCGCGATCCCTGCGGGACGCCTCAATTAGGACGCAAAGTTGCGGCGATACGAAAATTATTAGTTCTTGTCTTTATCAAAACAATTTTAAGTAGATCTTAGCTGTTTTTTATTTTGACTTCCAGTTGTAGAATATTTAATACATAGTGCATTGCAATTATTAGTAGGTATTTAAACAAAATTAAATATGACATAATCAATCTCCAAAGCTGTAATTTAGATTTTTCTTCGGAAATCTACTATTCTGGCTACACTCCGTACTCCGAACTTAAAACTAACCAAATTAACATAAAAAGCAAAAACATTGAGCGCAGAGTAACTTTTGTCAGTGTTGAAATGTAAATTTGAAAGTTGACGATAGAATCATTTTACAATTTTGTGAAGCACGCGACGTGAATTTTAGAAATTCCAGTATAATTTCGTTATATTCTTAAAATATAATATAATTTACTCATGCAAAGTAAGCATTTTATTTAGAATTCGAAGCTTTATGCACGAATTTGAAGCTGTAAAGTATAATTCATAAACTTTTTTCACTTAAAGCAGAATTTTAATTACCTAAAGTATTTGTTTTGCAACTAACGTTTCAAAAATTAGTAATTTAATTTTGAAATTAACACTGGAAATTGCGACCATTCGATCGTAAGACTTTCAATTTTGAAGAAGCCACTGCAGCTTCGAAATTTACTAATTGATTAAAGTTTGTAACGTTTGTCACTTTAAGCAGAATTTTAATAAGGCATTAATTTAATAGCTAACGTTCCTACGTTACTAATTCAGTTTCTAAATTGAAAACTTGGAATCCTTTCGATTGGCAGAATTCCATTCTTGAACTTGCAATTACAGCTTGAAGATATCATAATTTATTAAAACTTCTAACATTTGTCACTTATATCAAAATCTTAATGAAATGATTTACTTTATAGCTGACGTATCGAACGCTACGGTACTAATTTCATTTCTAAATTAGAATTTGAAATTCTGACTTTCTGTTCGTAAAATACATTCTATTCTTGAATTTGCAATTACAGCTTAGAAATTCCTTAATTAATTAAAACTTATACCATTTGTCACTTAAAGGAGAAGTTTAATTACGGTCTCCGTTTCATAGCTAACGTTTCGAACGTTTCTAATTTTATTCCTAAATTAATATTTTAAATAATGACTTCCTGTTCAGAAGAATAAACTCTTATCTTGAACTGCCAGTTACATCTTGAATAATTTCTAATTAACTAAAACTTGCTACGTTTGTCACTTAAAGCAGAAATGTAATTTAGAGATTCACTTTATAACTATCGTTTCGAAAGTTACTAAAATAAATTCCAAATTAAAACTTGAAATTCTCTTTCCGATTGTAAGACTTCCAATTTTCAACAGGCAACTGCAGCTTGAAAATTCCCTAATTAATTAAAACGTCCAACGTTTGTCACTTTAAGTAGAATTGTAATTAAGGTATTCGTTCTATAGCTAAAGTTACCAATTTCGCTTCTAAACTGAATCTTAAAATTTCGACCTGTTGATCGTGTCTTAATTAATTAGAAATTCCAATATTTGTCACTTAAATCAAAATCTTAATGAAAAATGTATCTTATAGCTGACGTTTAAAACGTCACTAATTTCATCTCTAAATTAGAATTTAAAATTCTGTCTTTTTGTTCATAAGAATATATTGTAATCTTGAATTTGCAATTGTAGCTTCGAAGTTCTGTAATTAATTAAAACTTGTAACGTTTGTCACTTAAAGCAGATTTTAACGAAGGTATCCGTTTTATAGCTACCCTTTCGAAAGTTAGTAATTTAATTTTCAAATTATCACTTAAAATTGTGACTTTGCGATCGTAATTTTTTTTATTTTGAACAAGTGAATACAGCTTTGAAATTAATTAAAGCGTGTAATGTTTCTCACTAAAGCTAACGTTCCCAACGTTACTCAATTCCTTTACAAATTGAAACCTGGAATTCTGACCTTTCGATTGTCAGAATTATATTTTTGAACTCGCAATTTCAGCTTGTAGATGTATTAATGTATTAAAACGTCTAACATTTGTCACTTAAATCAACATCCTAATGAAGTGATTTACCTTATAGCTGACGTTTCGAACACTAATAATTTCTTTACTAAATTTGAATTTGAAATTCTGACTTTCTGTTCGTAAGAATAAATTACAAAGTTGAATTTGCAATTACAGCTTATAAAATCTCTACTTAATTAAAACTTGTAACGTTTGTCACTTAAGGCAGAATTTTAATTAAGGTATTCGTTTTATAAGAACGTTTTGAAAGTTATTCATTTCAATTTTGAACAGGCCACTACAGCTTCAAAATTTACTAATTGATTAAAGCGTGTAACGTTTATCACTTTAAGCAAAACTTACGTCTAACATTTGTCACTTAAATCAACATCCTAATGAAGTGATTTACCTTATAGCTAACGTATCGAACGCTACTAATTATATTTCTAAATTAGAATTTGAAATTCTGACTTTCTGTTCGAAAGAATAAATCCTAATCTTAAATTTGCAATGACAGCTTTGAAATTCGCTAATGAATTGAACTATCAAACGCTACTAATTCGATTTCTAAATTAGAATTTAAAATTCTGGCTTTTTGTCTGTAAAAATAAATTCTAATTATTTAAAATTTGTAACGTTTGTCACTTAAATAAAATTTTTAATTAAGGTATTCTATTTATAAGAACGTTTCAAAAGTTAGTAATTTTATTTTCAAATTACAACTTGACACTCTGACTTTCGGATCGTAAGAATTTCAATTTTGAACAGGCCACCACAGCTTCAAAATTTACTAATTGATTAAAGCGTGTAACGTTTATCATTTTAAGCAGAATTTAATGAAGGTATTCGTTTTACAGGTAACGTTTCGAACGTTACTAGTTTCATTCCTAAATTAAAATTTTAAACTTCCTGTTCATAAGGACCACCTCTAATCTTAAACTGGCAATTACAGCTTGGAAATTTTCTAATTAACTAAACTTGTCACGTTCGTCACTTAAAGCAGAAATGTAATTAAGAGATTCATTTTATAACTATTATTTAGCATGTTATGAATTTCATTTCTAAATTAAAACCTAATATTCTGCCTCTTCCTATTGTAAGACTTCCCATTCTGAACAGGACACTACAGCTTGGAGATTTCCTATTTAATTAGAACTTATAACTTTTGTCACTTAAAGCAGAATTCCAATTAATGGTTTTGTTTCCTACCGAACGTTTCGAACGTTACTAATTTCATTTTTAAATTAAAACTTGGAATTCTGACTTTTGGGTCCTAGGAGTACCAATCTAGAATTGGCAATTACAGCTTAGAAATTTTCTGATTATTTGAAAATTGTAAACTTTGGGAGAAGGAAGAAAGTTAGGGATTCGTTTTATTACTAGCGTTTATAACGTTACAGGTTTTAATAATTAATAAATTGCTAAGCTGCGGTTACCTAGTCAGAATTGGAATTCCTATGATAGAATAGTTTCAAATTTCAATTTAGGAAGTAGGCTAGTAATGTTAGAAACTTTAATTATAGAATGGACCTCATAACTACAGACTGCTTTAATCAACAAGTATTACAAGTATTAATTAATTAGAAAATATCCAAGCTGTATGTGCTAGTTTAGAATGCAAACGCTTACAGTCAGAAATTGCGGACTTCAAGTTTTAATTTAGAAATGAAATTATTAACGTTAGTAACTTCAGTTACAAATCGCCTTTCCTAGTGAAAATTCTGCTTTAGGTAACAAATGTTACTAGATTTAATTAATTAGGAAGTTTTTAAACTGTAGTGGCAAGTACAGCATTGGAATCCTTACGATGTTAAACCCAGAATTTCAAGCGTTGATTTAGTAATCAAATTTCTAACGTTACAAAGCTTAGTTGCAAGAATTGAACTTTTATTTAAAATTCTGCTTTCTTAGTTTTAATTTATTAGGATATTTTCAATCTGTAGCTGCTAGCTTCAAGTTTTAATTTAGCAATGTTTATATTATGCATATTTAAAACTGTGCTTCAAGAGAGAAACGTTAGAAGTTTTAATTAATTAAAAAAACTTCGAAGCTGTAGTTGTCAGTCTAACATTGGAGTCCTTAAAATCGGAAAGTCAGAATCTTACGTTTCCATTTCGAAATCAAATTAAGAGCTCTTATATACAATTCTGCGTCTAATTGAGAAACACAGCAGGTTTTTATTAATTAGGAAATTTCCAAGCTGCAGTAGTTGTATAAAATTTAGATTCCTACGACAGACAGAAAGACGGACTGTAAAGTTCTAATTTATAAATTAGATTCTTTACGTTACAAATGTTAGTTATAAAATGAATGGTTAACTAATATTCTGCTTTAAGTGACAAACGTTACACGTTTTAATTAATTAGGAGATTTCCAAGCTACCACTCCAAAATTGGAATTCCTATAATGGGAGCGTTAGCATTTCAAATTTTAATTTAGGGAAGATATTAGTAACGTAACTTTAGATATACTTATAGATATACACGTTTTAAATAATTAGAAAATGGTCAAGCTGTACGTGCTAGTTTAGAAATCAAATTTTTACGATGGAAATCTGAGAACTTCAAGATATGATATTACTAACGTTAGGAACTGTAGCTATATTTTATCCCGCCTACTAAAAACCCTGTTTTAAGTGACAGACGTTACCAGTTTTAATTAATTAGATAGTTTCCAAGCTGTAGTGAACAGTTCAGCCTTGGCATTCTTAAGAAGGTAAACTCAGAATTTTCATTTCGAAATTAAATTATTAACGTTAGATTTTCTAATTATAATATTGATGTTCTAATTAGGACCCTGCTTAAGTGGTAAACGTTACAAATTTTAATTAATTAGCAAATTTCCAAGCTTTATCTGTAAGTCCAGAATTCTTGCTATCGGGAACCCAGAATTTCAAGTTTTTATTTAGTAATAAAATTGCTAACATTAGGAATTCTACTTTTGAAATTGATCGCTTAATTACAACTGTTCCTTAAATGGAACACATTACAAGCTTTAATTACCTAATTCGAAAATTTCCAAGCTGTAGTTGTCAGTTTAAAATTATAATTCTTGCGATAAGTAAATCAGATTTCTAGGTGTAAAATTAGAAATAAAATTAGTAATCTTACAAACATTAGCTACAAAACTGATCTCTTTATTAAACGGCTGCCTTAAGTGACAAACATTAATTGTTTCAACTAATTAAGAACCTTACGAGCTGCAGTCAAAAGCTTAAATTTTTTAAATCTGACAACCAGAATTTCAAGTGTTAATGTAGAAATTAAAGTTGGAATGGCTAGAAACTTAAAATCTTGCTTTAAGTGAGAGACGTCGCCAATTTTAGTTAATTACGAATTTTTCAATCTGTAGTTGTCAGTTTAAAATTTGAATTCTCATTATCGGTAAGTCAGAATTTCAAGTTTCCATTTAGAAACGACACTTAGTAACGTTAGAAGCATAAGTTGTGGAATGGGTGTCCTAACAAAATTTTGCTTTAAATGTCAAACATGCCAAGTTTGAAACAATTACGGACATTTGGGAGCTTTAGTTATGAAATTGATCTTTTAATTAAAACACTGCTTTAAGTCAGAAACTTAAAGTCTTTAATCATGAAATTTCCAAGCAGTAGTAGCCAGGTTAACATTTTAACTGGAGGAATTCAGAATTGGTAGTGTCACTGTACAAATTAAATTAGTAATGTCGAAGGCTTTAGTTTTTAAAGAGATCGCTTAATTGAAATTCTGCTTTAAGTGAGAAGCTTTCCAAATTTTAATTAATTAAGGAGTTTACAATGTATAGTTTCTAGTTGAAAATTTGCATTCTTACAATAGGAAAGTCAAAATTGCAACAGTAAATATAGAAATAAAAATTAGTAACGTTAGAAATTCTAGCTATAAGATGGACCTCTTCATTAAAATTAAAACTGTGCTCTATGTGACATGCATTAGAAGTTCCAATTAACGAAATTTCCAAGCTGCAGTGGCCAGTTTAAATTTGAAATTCTTACGAAAGGAAAAACAAAATTTCAAGTTCTCATTTAGAAATCAAAGGAGTACAGTTAGGAAATTCAAATTCTAAGTTTCAAGTTTTAACCAAAAATTTAAATTGGCTATCAGTTAATTAAAGTTCTGCTCTAAGTGGCGAACTGTACAAGTTAAAATTAGAAAATTTTGAAGCTGCAATTGCCAGTTGAAAATTAATCTTACACTCGGAAGATCAGGATTTCAAGTTTCAATTTGAAAATTAAATTGGTAACGTTAGAAGCTCTAGTTGTAAAATTTATTTCTTAGTAAAAATTTAGCTTTAAGTGAGACATGTTACAAGCTTTAATTAATTATTAAATTTAGAAGATTTAAGTGATAGTCCAGAATTAGAATTAATACGATCTTAAGGTCAGAATTTGAGGTTTCAATAGCGAAATAAAATTTGAAACGTTAGAATGCTTTGTTATAAACTATAAGTCATGCTCAGTATTCTGCTTGAAATGACACACAGAAATGTTAACTTCACAATTCTTACTTTAGAGATGAAATTTCTTGCATAAAATTTCGCATGTTTGATAAAATGCCTACTGTATTTAATAAATTCTATTTATTTGATAAACACAGCAATGGTATGTTAGTATCGGAACATAATCAAATAATATTCTTGCATGAAATAGCAATTCCTATTACGGTATTCAAATAAGTGTTAATCTAATCGAATCATATTCAGGAGCTTTTATTGTTTCTTTAATTGGTTTAACTGTGCAAATAGCAATGAGCACACACAGATGAAGAGGCGCGTGCAAAAATCTCTCGACTTTTGTGTCTCATTCAAGGTATTTCATTCAAGGAACAAGGTGCTGAGAGAAGACTTTAGCTTTCTCGCCTATCCAACTACTATCAAGTTTTCGGGAAGCTTTTGGAACTCGCCAGATCAAGTGGTTGTTGTGTTCTACTAGTCTGATTTTAGGGAACCTCAGCTTTTGGTAAATTTCTAGATCGCTGCGGTATTTCTACAGTTTCTCACAACTTTCCGTGGATTTAATTTTAACCCATCTAATTTTGGTTCTCGACTGCTCTTCCACATGGCTAGTGATACCCAACCGATTTTAAAACAGGCCCGCGAATTCGCGGAGACGAAAATTCCAGCTCGCGGCCGATGGGGCTCCGCAGGGCTCTACGTGTGGCTCGTAGGTAAACACGACTCAGACGCGGTCTGCATGAGCATGAATGTATTTCACGGGAATTAGGAGCTCGTTTGAACGAGATTAGCGCGATGACTGTTTTATCGGCCGCGTCGAAATGATTTAAATTGAAGTAAATGGGGACTGACGCTGTGGATGCCAGCACGCCACACAGCTCGATCGCAGTTGCTTGCGCCTTGCGTGCCTCGCCTCTTGGCAACGTCCTTTGTGCTCAACTTGCTGCTGATCTTGCCGGCGAGCAGTTTTATCCCAAACTGAAGGATCGTAACATGCTGGCTTGCTTGCACTTCCAAGCTGAGTTTAAAGTACAAACAAACGCAGATGTGTGATGCTGCTCGCAACGACAGAAATAGTTGTAAGGTTCTCGTGTAGTTGAAACGTACAACAAAATATGTCTCTCCAGGCAGCCAAATAATTGTGACAAAGTTTGATCATTTGCAAATCTAACATTTACAATAGTGCTCTTTGTCCCACGTTGGTAGAAGACAAAATGTAATATATCCTTCTTTGTAGATCAATATAAATATGTTGCAATTACACTAATTTACTTGCATCTATAAAGTAAACGTCAATGTCAAACTTGACTTAAATGTTACTTTCTATTACCTCGAAATAGCTCAATCAGAGACATTTAAGATTCCTTTCTTTCAGCTAAATGGGTGATGTTTTATAATAATATTATTAACCTCAATTTCAATGAGATGTTTTTATATTTGCTTTTAATATTATAACGACGTATTCAGGTATCTTTACGTTCTTATGAAACCAATTTGAAACTGAGTTTTGATATAAAGTTTAGTTGACAAATACAAAGTAATCAACAGCCAAAATCAGAAGTTTAATAACTTGATCATATTTTGTCACTTTACTTTCCGGCTAAATATAAACTAAACCCAAAATACATAATTTCAAATTATAATAGCCTAAAACCGCCGAGTACTCGAATCACTTATTAACTTACTTTCTACAATATTTCTTAAACTAATTCCATATAATTTTATCTTTCACTAAACTTGTCTAAAAACGGATTTTCGAAATCTAGTAATTAAAGTTCACTGACCTTTCTCAGTAGATTTTGATACCTGAATTCACTTCGTTGATATCTCGTTCTACTAGTAACAATACTAGCCCAAGCTCTGTTAAATTTTGACTGCAACTCTAACTGCAACTCTGACTGCACAAAGCCCTTTGTAGATATTTCCATCTTCCAGATAGCATTTTCACAAAAACCACAACACTTCATTAAAGCAATTGAGCTACGTTAATGATTTAAACTGATCGCTTTTCAATACAGTTTCAATATCAAAACAAAAGACAATATTTATATTGACTCTTTACAAATAATTATAATTTATCTGATTTTATATCAGACTTCACTCACAGGTCATTCATGTGTAATATTATTTCAATTAAATATAAATTATTCGCCAATTGTATGTAATTAAGCCTACACCGACTTCAAACGTGTATCGAGTCAAATATAATTGTTATTATCTGGCCTAGTAACCTTACGTTCCTATTCACAACTGCCACCCGTTATATAAATTTTATTTTTATAACTATCTGGATTTGAAATATATATTTATTACATGCAGTAATGTATGTAGGCATGTGACATTACACATTTCGCAAACTAATTTGACACAGTTATTACGCAGCAAATGCATAAAGATCAGTAATAAATGATAAAGTAGCTGATTTAGGACAGTTATAACCTCTGACGTTGAGCTAAGACCGGTTAAGTCGTTTAATGGTATCCAAAAAGGGTGGCAACGCAGGTACAGGGGTTTTCTATTATTCGTTGTCGGTAATACAGATACCTGTAACTGAATAGCTAGCGTTTTATAAAATTGTTGACTTGTTTTCAGCCACCTGGACCAGGAAAGGGTACGTTTCCTGAATGACGTGGAAGAAGACCTAATAAGCATCTGTTTAAGAACTTGGAGAAGGAAAGCATTGATTAGGGACGATATAGGGAGACAAATAAGCAGCACGTTGTTATGTGAGGAATCTATAAGACGTACACAGAGGAATTGTGACTACCAAACAGTGTTGAATTCTGACTGATTACTCCGGGGGGAAATGAAACGTCTGGGGAGTATTTTGACCTATTCCCGCGCAATTCACACATTCTTTTAATGATTAAAAAAATGCCCGTGGGGGGGGGGGATTTCCCCACGGTCACGCTCTTGGATTCAAAACTGCTACCAATCAGATTTATTCCACCATGCTTATACAGGAAAACGCTAAGATATCAGAAGAGGAGGTGCTATTTCGCCATGATAATGCACCGGATCACATAGGGGCAATCAAGGTGGCCAGACTTTAGCAACTTTGCATTAAAGCCTTGCTCCCTTTATCTACGGAGCTCAAGCACGAAGTGGCTGGAAAGTAGTTTAAATGTACCTATGTAAATCGTTTACTTCTGAATGACAGGACCTGGAAAAGTGGGCTCCTGGAAGCCGCGTTAATTAAGATCGATATCGATCGGGCGAATTCTCCAATTCCCCAGACAAAGTAATTGGCGTGTAATTGCAATTAAGGCCAGCAGCCAGCGTCCGCGAGATGAATGAAATCGCCGCCATTTTGCGGCAACGTCCGGCCGCTAAATAAATAAGCGGCATGATTTATTGCTAATTTCGCGAGCATTTGAATTGCGAGCAGCGCGGTCGCGTAATTTATTGCCGTCGGCATTTTTTGCGATGTGATCGGTTCGATTTCTTAGATTTGCGCGGCGAATGGGCGGGGGCGCTGCGTCCAAGCGGATCAGACAATAAAATCGAGAAGGCGCCGATATCGATCGATCGATTTATGCCCGATATTATTATAATGAAATTAAAGCGTGCAGCATTACGGTTGTTTGTGCAAACAGTCGTTGTTTTTCGTCTTCGATTATTGTTGGCGCTGTTGCAGCTTGGGCTGAGGATTGTTTGCGCGATTAAGTTCACTTGTTTGCACGTGTACTAAACAAAGTAGGCCTCGCAATAACACGGGCGATCGCGGCGCTCGCAGCACCCTGCGATCGCGGTTTCCCAACGCAAATTTGGGTCGGACTCTAAACAAACGTAATTACTTCAATAATCTAATAACGCATTAATATTAATTCAATCAGAAGCACTAGCGCTTATTGCGGCAGCCCCATAAATCACGGCTGTAAATCATATTAAGGCACGACGATTATTTTAAAGTCTGACGTTAAATTAAAATATTTGAGGTCTTGCGACATAAGCTTAATTAAAATAATCGATATGAAAAATCCGATTCAATCTAGTTCCTGCCAAAATAAAACACCCGAACCTTAGCAGATTATGAAAATTATAAGTCACTCCAAGACGAAAAATATTTTCAATTTAGTAGGGCTAGTTATATACACTTGTAATTTTAAGAAATCAATTAAGATAAAGCCAACAACTAGAGATATCGGAACTTCAAGTTTACTATATGAGATTTCTTATTATTCTTGCAAGGCGTGAATTCCGTATTTAATAAGAAGCAAGTTTGTGAACATAAGGTTGACATTGTAATTCTCAGTTTAAGTGAAATTGTTACTTCAGAATTTGAATCCTTGTACCTGAATAATTGCACTTTCGAGTATAAAATTAGATCTTTGTTATAAGGTCAACTATTGGTTAAAGTTCTCATCTTTAATAAAAGGTTTTAGCTAACCAACGAGTTTCAAACTAAAGCCTATTCTGACACCTTAAGGTAAAATTTCTCTCTGTAATATTACATGGGATCTAAATTTTTGTTGCAAATCTAAGAATAATTTAACTTATGGATGAGAAGGGTATCTAAATAGCTTACAATTCTGGCTTACAGTGTCATTGTTACCAATTATCTAAAGTGTGAAACTAATATTGTGGTAGTATGACATTTCTCAGTAGTATAAGAATTCATTACAAAACAGTTATGCACATATTTTCCTAATTTTCACTTATAACATGCGAATTGCAACTGAGTAACACATATTTACAACTTAAGAGCAGAAACTGTAAAATGTAAACTGAAAATTCTAACTTACAATTGGTAATTCAATTTTCAGTTTCATTTGAAAACCATATCAGTACATATTTATATTTTGGCTATGTACTTTTAAGAATTCTGACTTATATAAAAATATTTACATAGACAGAATTTTCAATTCCAGGCTAAAAATTCCGATCTACAACGCCAGCGTGGTAACTGAGCAACATGTAATAATTCTCACGTAATAATAATCGAACTGCTGCTGTGAAATCCCGTACACATTTTCAATTTGAGCTTTTAAACTCGACAGAAAAAACTTAGACTTGAAATTGTGACTCATAACACGAAAACTGGTAAAACTCAGTAACATACATACAGCTACTAGGCCACAATATTTATTAACACACCATTCTTAAGTAACGGTTCGACTAGGTACCTATATTGGTAAGTCTAAGAATTTTGACTTGAGGAAGGTTTGGTTTATGGCCAGAAATTGTAACTAACACGAAAACTAGTAAATTATTTACATGTAGTTACTAGAGAACAATAATTAGTAACAATAATTCCTAACTAACATTTTAGCGATGTAGTTCTGAGAATTTTCACTTCTGCAGGTGTAATTTCAAGTTTAACGCTAAGAATTGTTACTTCTAACACAATACTGCTAACTTAATAACACAGAGTTGCTAAACAACAACAATTAGTATCATACAATTCCTAAGTAACACTTTGCTCCGCGAATCGAAGAATTTTAACTTCCACCAACGAATTTTTGAACTTAAAGCTAGAAATTGTGACTTATATACTAAAAGTGGTAGCTTAACAAACAATACTTAAGTAGCATTTTGGCTATATAAGTCGAAGCATGTTGACGTGTGAAAACGAGAATTTTGAATTTAAAGCTATAAATTGTGATTCTTAATGCAAAAAGCGAAAACTCAGCAACGAATAGTTACTTGGAAACCTATAATTAGTAACATATAATTCTTAAGTAACATTTTTGCTGTTTAGCTCGAAGAATTTTGACTTCTGCCGGTATAATTTCAAGTTTAACGCTAGAAATTGTGACTTCTAACAAAAAACTGCTAACTTAGTAACACAAAGCTACTAAGAAACAATAGTTAGTATCATACAGTTCCTAAGTAACATTTTGACACTGCAAATCTAAAATGTTTTACTTCCGCCGACGAAATTTTTGAGTTTAAATCTAGAAATTGTGACTTATAGACGAAAAATGGTAGGTTAACCACACAAAGTTACTAAGCAAAATAATTAATAACAGACAATACCTAAGTAGAACTTTGGCTGTATAAGTCGAAGAATCTTGACTTCTAGAAACGGTAACTTAAATTTAAAGCTATAAATTGTGAATTGACACAAAAAGCGAAAACTTAGCAACAAATAGTTACTTGGACGTATAATTAGTAATTGCATTTTCTAAGCAACGTTTTGGTTATGTAAATATTATAACTTTTACCCAACAATGTTGAATCCAGGGGGGTGACCGGGGGGCAGGAAATTCCACATCAGGCAGTACAAAATTTCCCCCCGGAAAAATTACCATTCCAATTTCATGTATTTTTTAATCTATAAAAGAATGGGTAGATTGCGCGGGAATAGGTAAAAATACCCCCAGACGTTTCATTTTCTCCCCCGGAGTAATCAGTCTGAATTCAACACTGCTACCGACAAGTTTTTGAATTTCAGACAATACATTCTAAGTCATAACACGAAAACTGGTAACTTAGTAACATAAAGTTACTAGACAACAATAATTAGTAATTAGTACATACAATTCATACGTGTTGAATATATAATTGTGATAATTTTTACTTCTCTCGACAAAGGTTTGAGTTTAAGGCTAGAAATTGTGACTCATAATACGAAAACGTAATTGCAAGAATGACATGTTGAGCATAAGGTTAAAAAATGCTACTCATAAAACACAAAATCTGCTAAGTTAGTAACATAGAGTTACTATACAAGATTAATTAGTGTCATGCAATTACTAAGTGATAGTTAGGCTATGTAAATCTAAGACTTGTGACTTACACCGACAACATTTTCCGTTTAAAGAAAGAAATTCTGACTTTTAACACCATGGTAACATTAAGTAAAATTAATATCATACTCCTAATTAACATTTTCGCTATGACTAAACTAAGAATGTTGATCTTCACCGAAAAAATTTTGAGTTAGAAATTGTGACTTTTATTACAAAATGTGCAAACTTAGTAACATGAGCTATTAAGCAAATATAATTAGTATCACACAATTCCTAAACAATATTTTGGCTATGTTTCGCAAAGATATTCTGAGTCATAACACGAAAACTGTCAACTTCAAAACATACAGTTACTAGGCAACAAAAATTAGTATTTAGTACCTAGAATTCGTATGTGTTGACTATGCAGGTCTAAGAATTTTGACTTCTCTAGACGAAGGTTTGAGTTTAAGCCCAGATATTGTGGCTCATAATACGAAAACTTGTAAACTAGTTACTAAACCACCATAGCTAGTAACATGCAAGTTTTGTATGACATTTTAACTATGTATGTTCAAAACCTTTGGCTTTTATAGACGAAGGTTTGAGTTTAAAGCGACAAATTGTCATCCATAATACGAAAACTAATACATTATCTACATACAGTTACCAGATAACCATAATTGGTAACATCCAACTCCTAAGTCAAATTTTAGCAAAGTAATTGTAAGCATTTTTACTTTCATCGATGAAATGTTGAGTTTAAAATTCGAAATTGCTACTCATAACACAAAATTCACTAAGTTAGTAACATAGAGTTACTACCCAAGAATAATTAATAAAATACAATTTCTAAGTAATAATTTGGCTTTGTAAATCTAAGAATTTTCCACCGACGAAATTTTTAAGTTTCAAAGCTAGAAATTGCGACTTATACACGAAAAGTGCTAGCTTAGCAACACTGAGTTACTAAGCAACATAAATGATAACAGACAATACCTAAGTAGCATTTTGGCTATATACGTCTAAGAAGGTTGACTTCTAAAAACGAGAATTTTGAATTTAAAGCTATAATTGTGACTCTTAACACAAAAAGCGAAAACTCAGCAACATGTAGTTACTTAAAACCTATAATTAGTAACATACAATTTCTATGCAATATTTTGGCTATGTATAATATAATAACTTCTACCGACAAGATTTTGAATTTCAGACAAGGCATTCTGAGTCATAACTCGAAAATTCATAACATAGTAACACAAACTTACTGGACAACAACAATTAGCAATTAGTAGGTAGAATCCATACGTGTTGACTATACCTATAATTGTAAGACGTATTATTTCTCTTGCAAAAGGTTTGACTTTAAGGCTAGAAATTGTGACTCGTACTACGAAAACTTGTAACCTAGTAACTAAATCACCATATCTAGTAACATGCAATTCTTATTTAAGTACAAAACCTTTGACTACCATAAACGAAGGTTTGCGTTTAAAGCTAGAAATGATGACCCATAAAATGAAAAGTAGTAAATTATTTGCATACTGTTACTAGCCTTGTGGTACGGCTGCCACGGAAATAGTTGGTCCGGATGTGATAATAACATCATGACAGTTGTTAGTGGGGTTGTAAATCCCCATAAAATGTACAGTGTGTCCCAAATTGGACACTTTTGATAGGAAACATTCATTTCTAGAGGAGATAGTAAAAAACTAACTTACATGTTACGGGCTCGTTTTTTGTGTAAAAATGAATAGCGAAAACCGCACATCGATATCTTGATCGCTTTAAAAAATACAGGGTGATTTCAATTTGGTGCATTTTTGACTTACCCCCGTAACTTGCTTATTTGTGAATATTTTGTGTTTCTGCAAAAACATTCTTAAGGCACTTTTTTAAAAGGAATCGAATGGTATGCTTAGTGTTTTTGTAAAACAAATGGCGGGAAAGCTGTGACATAAACTTTTATTTTTACTTATGGTAAATTTTCGACTCACCCCTGTAACTTGCTTATTTGTGAATATTTTGTGTTTCTGCAAAAACATTCTTAAGGCACTTTTTTAAAAAAAAATCGAATGGTATGCTTCGTGTTTTTTGTAAAACAAATGGCGGGGAAGCTGTGACATAAACTTCTATTTTTATTTACCATAAGTAAAAACAAAAGTTTATGTCATAGCTTCCCTGCCATTTGTTTTACAAAAACATTAAGCATACCATTCGATTCCTTTTAAAAAAGTGCCGTAAGAATGTTGTTGCAGAAACACAAATATTCACAAATAAGCAAGTTACAGGGGTGAGTCGAAAATTTACCATAAGTAAAAATAAAAGTTTATGTCATAGCTTCCCCGCCATTTGTTTTACAAAAACACTAAGCATACCATTCGATTCCTTTTAAAAAAGTGCCTTAAGAATGTTTTTGCAGAAACACAAAAATATTCACAAATAAGCAAGTTACGGGGGTGAGTCGAAAATGCACCAAATTGAAAATCACCCTGTATCTTTTAAAGAGATCAAGATATCGATGTGCAGTTTTCGCCATTCATTTTCACACAAAAAACGAGCCCGTGACATGTAAGTTAGTTTTTTACTATCTCCTCTAGAAATGAATGTTTCCTATCAAAAGTGTCCAATTTGGGACACACTGTACAGCGACGCCTATAATTGGCCTAACGGCTGTTGGCTGGGTACAAGATAAAAAATAAAAATTAAATAGATAACCATAATTCGTAGCATCGAATTCCTAAGTAAAATTTTAGCAATGTAATTGTAAGAATGTCTACTTCCATCGATGAAATGTTGAGCTTAAAGTTAGAAATTGCTGCTCATAACGCAAAATCGCTAGGTTAGTAACATAGAGTGACTATGCAAGAATAATTAGTATTATATAATTCCCAAGTAATAGTTAGGCTATGTAAAACTAAGAATTTTGACCTTCACCGACGAACTTTTGAGTTTTTGAATTTCAAGCTAGAAAATGTGCCTTATATAGACAAATGGTAGCTTAGCAACTAAACGTTACTGCGCAGCAATAATGAATAACGTAAAATACCTAAGTAACATTTTGGCTATATAGGTAAGTTTTAGAATGTTGACTTCTAAAAACTAGAATTTTGAATATAAAGTTATAAGTTGTAGCTCTTAACACAAAAAGCAAAAACTTACCACGAACTAGTTATTTGGAACATATAATTAGTATCTAACATACAATTTCTAAGCAACATTTGGTTAAGCAAATATTGTAACTTTATTGTAATTTTATTAACTTAGTAACTTAGTAACCTGAACTATTAAGCTAAAATAATTAGTATCATACAATTCCTAAGTAACATTTTGGCTATGTAATCTTAAGAATGTTGACTTTTACAAACGAACATTTTGAATTAAAAGATATAAATTGTGACTCTTAACACGAAGAGCGGTAACTTAGTAACAAATAATTACTTAGAACCAATAATCATTAACATACAATTCCTAAACAACATTTTGGCTATGGGCAGATATTCGCAGTCATAACACGAAAACTGGTAACTCAATAACATACACAGTTACTAGGCAACATTAATTAGTAATTAGCAAGTACAATTCGTATGTGTTGACTATGCAAGTCTAAGCAGTTTGACTTTTCTAGACGAAGGTTTGAGTTAAGGCTGGAAATTGTGACTCATCATACGAAAACTGGTAAACTAATTACTTACTAAATCACAATAGGTAGTATCATACATTTCCTATGTAACATTTGGCTACGTAAGTCTAAGACTTTTAGCTTATATAGACGAACGCTTAAGGGTAGAAACTGCGACTCATAATACGAAGACTGGTAAATTATTTATGTATAGTTACTATACAGCAACATAACTAGTAACATTCAATACCTAAGTCACAATTTGACTGCGTAAGTTTAAGAAGACCGAGTTTTAGGATAGAAATTCTAACTCATAATACAAAAACTTGTAAAATACTTACTAAACCACAATAATTTTTTACATACATTTCCTATGCATCATATGACTATATGTAAGTCCTAGTTCCAGAAAACTGAAATAGCGGCACCAATATTGACGGGCGTATAACGTCAACTTTACGGTTCGCGGATGATACCCTACTCATGCCTGAATCCGAAACTGAACTTCAAATCTTACTTTCAAACTTGAACGTAGTAAATCAAATTTATAGTCTCAGTATTAATTACACAAGAACAAAAATTATCGTAATACATAAAACCAACAATTTTAAGTTCTGCAGACGAAATTTTGAGTTTAAGACTAGAAATTTTGACCCATAACGCGAAAACTGGCAACTTAGAGTAATTAAACTACAATAATCAGTAACATACGATTTTCATGTAATATTTTGACCGAATTTTGACTGAAAAATTTCACTTTTTCAGAGGTTAATTTTGAGTTTAAGGCTAGTAATTGTGACCCATAACACAAAAACTGGTAAATTCCTAGCCTACAGTTACTTGACAACAATAATTACTAACATACAATTCCAAAGTAACATTTTGGCTACGTAAATCTAAGGATTTTGACTTTACCGAGGATATGTTGCATACAAAATTAGACACTATGACCCTACATAAAAACTGCTAACTTAGTAACACAGAGATACTAGGCAAAAATTATTATTAAAATACAAGTCCTAACAACCATTTTGGTTAATTTTTTGACTTGTCGAGACGAAATTTTGAGTTTAAAATGAGACATTCTGAATCATAACATGAAAACTGGTAACATAAACACATACAGCTACTAAACAGCCATAACTAGTAACTAACGTTTTGACTATGTAAATAAGAATTTTAACTGCTCTAAATAGAATTTTTAGTTTAATGCTAGAAATTGTACTACTTGACAACGATAATTAGTAACATAATATTTGTATGTGTTGACTACGTTAGGTCTAAGAATTTTGACTTCTATAACGAAGGTTTCAGTTTAAAGCTTATAACACAAAAACTTACTTAAGTAGCTTAAGGTTATAAAGCGATAATAATTAGCAACATACAATTCCCAAGGAATATTTGGGCTATCTAGAATAAGAATTTTAAAACAAGGTAATTAAGGAATTGGAATTTCGCAGCATTGTTTTGTCAACCAATGGTTCGTTTCTATCCAGCATCTTTAAGAATTTGGCTCCTCAATTTTGAATTTAAGGCTAAAAATTATGACTCATAACTCAAAAACTGCTAACTTCATAACATACAATTACTTGACAACAATAATTAATAACAGCATAGCATTCCTAAGTAAAATTTTGGCTATGTCAATTGAAGAATTTTGTCTTTACCGAGGAAATTTTGCATATAAGGTTAGAAATTTTAACTCATAACACAAAAACTGCTAACTTAATAGCATAGAGTTAATAGGCAAAGATAGATAGTGGCATAGAGTTTCTAACCCATATATTGGTTATGTGAATTTAAGAATTTGTTATTTTTGCAGAGAAAGGCTTAACCGTAAGGCTAACAATTGTGATTCATAACCGAAACGCTACTAATCTAGTAACATAGAGTTACTAGGCAGCGATAATTAGTAACACACAGTTCCTAAGTGACATTTTGACTATGTAAGTCTAAGAATGTTAACTTTTATAGACGACATTTTGACTTTAAAGCTAGACATTCCGGCTCAATACAAAAACTGGTAAATTATAGTTGCATAGGGTTACTGAATAACAATAATCAGTAACATACAATTTCTAAGCACCATTTTGACTACGTAAGTCTTAGAATTTCGACTTCTATAGACCAAGTATTGAGTTGCAGGTAAAAGCTTAGTATAGATAGCTGCTAGACAGCAATAATTAGTAACATACAATTTCTAAGATATGATTAGTAAACTTTCTTTGTAAAACCCTAGCGTTAGAAATTTGCAACTTGACTAAGTAAGTCGAAAATTTCTAATTTAGGCAAATGAGATTATAAATTAGCGACTAATTATTTTAACTTGCGTTGTAAGTATTATGTATCATACACTACAAAGGTAACAACCAACAAAGTACTAGTGTAAAACCAAGGTTGTATACAGAATTGTTGCCTCAAATTAAAAGTTATGCTACAACAAGAAAGCCAGTTCTAAAACCACTAAGCTTGCACCTGACTCAGAGATGTTGGTTTTTGAACTGTTGCAAAAAAGTTGCAATCGAGCAGGTATGATTGGTCGGTATCGAGGTGTAATTGCGGCTTTAGCATGAATCGTTTCAATAACTAGTAGCGGGATTGTCATTGTGGAAACCGAGCTCTATTACTAAACTTTTTAAAAGCCTAAAATACATTTTAGAAAAATTGTGTTAAATATCTGGACTAGAATAAAAACACATTACAATTTGAAGGGTGCTTGTTGAAATCACGTCGAGGTCACCACTTCATCTTATTGCTCCACGCACAAGTAAATAAATATAGTAACATCGTAAATTACCAACTTAATTCAATTTAGATACGTACAAAGACAGAAATATGACAGGAACAATAATAGTAAAAGCAAACGTAACTGTCGATGTCGTGCTGCCCATTATTTTACTTCTTCAGAATTTGGTAACAGCTGCTGCGTCTCCTTGTCTTTCAACGGAGCAGCCCAGGATGTAGAAGTTGTACAACCGACTATGACGCAGAACCGTTACACGAGACATTGCTACAAACAAATTTATATTAGGATGAATGTAACTATATGTTACCAAGTTACCACCTTTCGCGTTATCAGCTAACATTTCTAGCCTTTAACTCAAAATCTCATTTGTAGAAGCAATATCCCAAAAAATGTGTAAAGGAAAAATATACCAAATTGTATGTTACTAATTTTCCTTGTAACTATAACTACTAAAGTAATATCTGTTTCGTGTTATCAGCCAAGATGTCTATCCTCCAACTTAAAATTTCAGCTCGAAGCCAAAATTCTAGTCATACGTATCCAAATGTTAGTTAGAAATTGTATGTTACTAATTTATTATTGTCTAGTAGCTGCAAATTAGTGATCTAGCATTGTTTGCGTTATGAGGTACGATTTCAAGCCCTACACTCAAAATTTCGTCTGTAGAAGTATAAATGCTAAGATTGATATCGCCAAAATGTTACTAATTATGGTTGTTTAGTAACTGCAGCATTTAAAAAATTATTTAAAGCAGACCGTGGTGTAAATCAGCATTCAGTATATTTATTATTGACCTGTTACAAGTACAATATAGTCACAATACATGAACGCCAGCCAGGAGCATAGGTGATACACGAACTTTAAGAATCTGATCAAAGCTTAATCTATTTTTTTTCGATTGGCTGGTGTATGTTATTAAGTTAAATTAAAATTCGCCTGTTGAAGACTTAGATTAACATACGTAGTTAAATTGTTACTTAGGAGTTGTATGTTACAATTACTATCGTTTCGTAACTATACGTTACTAATTTATTAGTTTTCATGTTGAATCGATTTTTCTAGCCTTCAACTCCGAATGTCATCTACAGAAGTCAATATTCTTTGACTTATCTGGGTCAAAGTTCGTAGGCATCCATAGCTAACACACGTTACTTAAGAATTGTATGTTACTATTTATTGTTGTTACCAATTTACTAGCTTTTGTGTTATTAATTAAATTTCTAGCAGTCAACTCAAAATGGCATCTGTATAAGGACAATATTCATAGATTTATCTGGCCGAATCGTTACTTAAAAATTGTATTTTACTACTTATTGTTGCCTAGTAACTACATGTTACTAAGTTACCGGATTTTGTATTATGAGTCCCAATTGCCAGCCTTAAGCTTAAAATTCCATATGTGTAGGTCAACATCTTTAAACATAAATAGCCAAAATGTTACTTGAGAACTGTATTTGTGTTATATCTAGCCTAGAATTTCCGTCTGTAGAAGCCAAAACTCGAAGACTCACATGGCCAAATTATTACGTTACTATACGGTACGAACCTGTTAGTTTTCATATTATGAATTTAAATTTTAGCATTGAACTTAAAATGTTATCTCTAGAAGCCAAATTTCTTATACTCACATGTTCAAGCTGTTACCTAGAAATTGCATGTTAGTCATTCTAGTTGTCTAGTTACTATATATTACTAAGTTACGAGTTTTCTAACTTTTATTCTTTGAACTTCAAAGATCGTCTGTAAAAATCAGAATGCTTAGCCTGACATAGCCAAATTCTTACTTAGGAATTGTATGCCATTAACTCTTGCTTTTTGGTGGCTTTATTGCATAAGTAAAAACATGATATCAAAACTCTTTTCTTAAAAACAAATGTAAATCATAGTTGCTAAGTTACCAGACAGTCAATTGTTTAATATCGAAAACAAGCTCGTAGCTTTTATGTTGGGTGCAGGAGGTGTTCCCAGTTTTTTTATAAAATTGTTAATAAAAAAGTTATTTGTGTCAGCCAAAAAGTGTTTTTTCATATTCACCAGTGTGCAGGGCATCTTTGAGAGTAATTCTCATCGTCATAACAGTCTCCAGTAAAAAGGGATATCCAGCTGTAAAATTTGCCCGAGTGCGATATACTTCGGAGCCTCTTTTCGACGAGGTATCGGCCAGCAAGAGTCGTGTGTGCTACGCTTAAAACGGAATGTTTTGAGTGCCTGGCTGCAGAAATTTGGAGGAAGAAGCCATCACCAAGTCCGTACTTGTCGTGGCGTGCTTCGATTGGGTGGTAAAGCTGACATGGAAGCTGTTGCTGAAGGCCCGTAAAGCCAAGGTTGCACCAATATTGGACATCGTACAAGGTCGTGAATATGGTCCCAGCTGCAGAGGTTCATCCAGATCCGGGTAATCGAGATGGCGTCCCTCGAATTTGTGGTTTGAAGCCGATTTTGCAAGGTTTTCCGGAAATAGAACAAAAGAAAATCAGAGCGTCGGTTTTCGTTATTAAAACAAAACCAGGTTAGCCGAAAATTACGCCACTTCAATTATATTGTATTAACCTGATGTTATTTTGCCATTTTGGGGTGTTGAATTCAAATTACGCACAGCTTTTATACGTGCAGATCGTCTTTGTGTTTGCAATCAATTTGAGGTTAAAGCTGTCAAATACGAATTCAAGCGTCTGCCGTCCTAGTGAATTTGACATACACAAAAATATTTGTAATAGGTACTAGTTGTTGAACCTACTCCTGTGATAAGAGTTTATTCATGCTAGACCAGAGCTCTGTTTTAATGAATTGCAAATAAATAAGATACATAAGAGCCATAAACCATTTATTTAACTAATAATTATTACAACAACATTTTCATTAGCTCTGAGATTGACACAGAATTCCTGATTAAAACTATTTCATTTATAAATTGTGGTGATTTCTTCTATGTATTTATTATTTATTTTATTTTTACATACAATTTTAGTTAAGGACATCATTACAATATGTCACTGAGTTACGAATATTCATGTTATGAGTCGCAATTTATGTCCTTCAATTGAATGTTTCGTCTGTAGATGTCAAAACTATCCGACTCACATATCCAAAATCTTATTTAGAAATTGAATGCCATTACTTATTATTGGTTGCCTACTAAGGGTACCTATGCTACTATGTTACCAGTTTTGTGCTATAATTAAAAATGTCTAGCTTTCACCTTACAATTTCGTAGCACCCACAATTCTTAGTCAAGCATTACCGAAAAGTTAGGTAATAAATACTTATAGAGTTACCAGTTTTCGTGAAACTATTATTCGTACCTAGCCAAAATGTAACTTAGCGTATGCATGTTACTAATTAATGTTATTTAGTAACTATTCGTTACTAACCTATCATTTTTGTTGTATGAGTCACAACAATTAGGTTTCAACTTAAAAGGTCGACCGTTGAAGTCAAATCTTTCAGATTCGCCTAGCCAAAATGTTACTTAGAAATTGTACAGCTGATTGCAAATAAAACTGGGACAGCTAATATGTAATATGTAATATGATGTACAATAAAATATTAAATACTCGTAATTATGTTGCTTTTTCTTAGGCTTCTATTTTAGTAAGTTCGAGCCAGTTGCAGACGATATTAAAAACGCAAAAAGTAGTCTCAAGACTTATCACAGTTTTATTTGCAATCAGCTGTATGGGACTACTTATTGTTGGTTACCTAGTAAGCATATATTACTGAGTTAGCAGTTTTCTTATGATCAGTCAAAATGTCTGGCTCTTAGCCCAGCATAACCGAAGAGTTACTTATGAATCGTATGTTACTAATAATCATTAGTAATATACAATTTCTAAGTAACAATAAAAATTGTTGTTTAGATGCTATTGTAATGCGGCTTTTTTACTTAACCTATACTATACCAATAATTTATATTAGCCTGGGTTCGCTAGTTTAAACAGTCGCAAGAACATAAAACCCGATTTAAATAACAGAATGACTTAGGGAACGTCAATATTTCTCTGGCTGGCCTACTCGTTGTCGACTAGAATGCTGAAATTATGCATGCAATCACTGCTAGCAATGAAAATCCAATAGTTTAAAGAAAAAGATGTATAATCTGTAAGCGAAACACAAATATAGGAAAATACAATTTACATAAAACACACCAAGACTAAACGGTGCCAATGCATACAAGTTAAGCGGTTTACAATATGACCTTTTTACTGTAAATATCTACGAGAATAAGCTGTTTCCACTCGCGTTGTTACCTATTAAATATAGGCGAGCCTTATATTTAATTAGCGACTACAGTACAAACAGGAAGCGCGTGAAAATGCCTCTAACAAAAATTGAAGACGGGCCTGGTTCCTTCCGGGCCGCGCGTGTAGTTATTTACAGATGTATATGTTTTAGCGCGTACTACGAATGCTGATTTAGCGGTGATGCTAAGATTTATTCCTTTAGCGCGCTTTCCTAAATATCGCAAAATTCCCCCATTCGCTATAAAGCTTCCGGTTTCCTCAATTTCACTGGTTCATACAGTAAATAGAAGTAGTTAATTATAGTAACTAATCTGGTTTTAGTATTTCTGCCAGTTGGGCCCGGGGTCCGCGCTGTGTGCAGCTTTAAAGCCAAAATTGCTACTTCTACTTGTGTCGACTGGAACGCCTCAGGATTTCTTTCAGGGTGATTTATTTTAGTTTGGTACTCAGCCAACAGCAGTTAGGCCAATTATAGGCGTCGCTGTACATTTTATGGGGACTTCCAACCCCGTAACGACTGTCGTGATGTTATATTTTGTCATTCGGGACCAATTATTTCCGTGACAGCCGTATCATGAGGCGCCGAGAGAAGCAGCCATGGAACTCCCATTCAAGTTCTGACCACAAGGAGCGTTGCTTAACTCTACTGATCGAACGTTGACGCTTGTTCAAGCTACACCACCCGGGACCTATATGGTGTGATGGTTCACTCTCCAAAACTGCTGGCGCTGCAATAAGTATAGGTACTTTGTTGACGTGGATTCACAATCACTTTCTTTAGGCACTAAATTTACATGCGTAACGGCCCTTGGGTGACGGGTGACGGTCGCTGAATTATGAGCGACTGACTTTTCGTTTGTCCTTGCGCATCACTTACTATTTATAACTATACGTCTTCGATTAGCAATCACACGTGAAATTTACAAGCCGTATCAAATTAATTAATACATAATTATAATGATGAATACGGTTCAGTTTTATTACTAGCAGGATACGGCTAAATACTAGAGTTATGATTTAAATGTAGGGTGACACGAATCGGCCCATTACACTATAGGTCATTTGTTACTAGCTTTCATGTTATGAGTCGCAAATTCTAACCCTATACTCAGGATTTCCTCAGTGCAATTAAAAATTCTCAGTCATTTGTAGCTAAAATGTAACTCTGAGAAATTGTACTTTACTATCTATTGGTGCTTAATTAATATAGGTTAGTAACTTATAATTTTTTGTATCATCAATCACAATCCTTCAAGTTAAAATGTCATCTGTCGAAGTAAAAGTTCTGAAAATCACATAGGTAAAATGTTAGTTATGAATTATATTATACTAGTTATTGTTAGCTAGTAAATATATTACTAATTTAGCAGTTTTTATTTCATGAATCACACTTTTTCGACTTAACCACAAGGTTTGGTCTATAGAAGTCATATTTCTGAGCCAAAATGTTACCTAGAAACTGCATGTTACTAATAATTATTATTTAGATGCTGTATGTTACTATGCCAGCGGTTTTAATGTTATGAATCAGCATTTCTAACTTTATACTCAAAATGTCTTCTGCAAAAGTGAAAATTCTTAGTCATACCTAGACAAAATATAACTGAGGGATTGTATGTTACTAATTATTGTTGCTTAGTAACTATTTATTACTAACTCATCATGTTCCTATTATGAGTCACAATTCCTGACGTTCAACTCAAAATGTCATCACATGGCCAAAATGTTTTATTTTATTTTTATTTTTTAATTTTATTTTGGTACTCAGCCAACAGCCGTTATGCCAATTATAGGCGTCGCTGTACATTTTATGGGGACTTCCAACCCCACTAACGACTGGCATGATGTTTTATGACATCCGGGACCAACTATTTCCGAGGCAGCCATACCACGAGCGAGAGAAACAGCCGTGGAACTCCCATACAAGTTCTGACCAGAAAGAGCGTTGCGTAACTCTACTGATCGTACGTGGACGCTTGTTCAAGCTACCCCACCCAGGTCCCATGTTAATAGTATATAAGGCTTTTACAGGCCATTTAGGCCCATAGCTCTGGCCAAAATGTTACTTACCTAGAAATTGTTTGTTGATGGTTATTTTTTGTTGTCTAGTGGGTGTAGGTTACTAAGTTACCATTTTTTGTGTAATGAGTCAAAATTTCTAGCCTTACAATTTCGTCTGTAGGAGCTACAGTTCTTAGACTTGCATAGTCAAGTTGTTGCTTGGGAATGGTCATGTCGATAATTATTATGTTGTCTAGTAACTATATGTTACTAAGTTGCCAATTTTCGTGTTGTGAGTCACAATTACTAGCATTAAACTGAAAATGAGAGACTTTTGATTATTAGCGAGAAATTCTATACGACTAAGTTATTTCATACTATAAAGGGTTACAAAGGAACTTTTGTTACTATTCGTTAGAAGTCATCTTTATTACTTTTCAAGGCAGAACTTCTAGTTTTAAACTCATACTTTGTTCATATAGAACGAAATACTAGACGTACATAGCCAACATATAAATATGTAACGACAAGGTTCTGTTAGTATTACCTAGTAGTATATTACTATTACAGAATTATAGGTTACTATCTTACCATTCTCGTGTACAAGTTAATTTTTTTTCTAATTGAAGATTTTTCCATTAGAAGTCATAATTGTTAGTTATAGGTACCACTTTTATATACATTTTCTGTAGCAGAAAATTCACAATTTTGTCTGTAGGAGTTCGAATTCTTAAACCTACACAGCCTAATTCGCAGTAGCCATGATTCTTTACAATAGAACTCAGATTAGTACTACCTAAGGATTAGATATTGCTAAGTTAGCATTCTCGTGTTACTAGTCAAACATTCTACTCTTGAATTCAGTGTTTCGTCGGTGCGAGTGGAAATTTTTAAATCTACATAGCCAATGTTATAGCAGTAGCTATGGCTGTTTACAATACAATGTCAATTAGTATTATCTTGAAAATTGATGTTACTAAGCTACCATTTTCATGTTATAAGTCAAAAATTCTAGTCTTGACTTCAGAGTGTCGTCTGTGCAAGTCAGAATTATTGTATCTATGCTTAAGCTCAAAGCTACAACGCTAACAAGGAATTAAAGCTAGTTGTAAGAGAAAACTGGAAATTTCCAACACCAAGCTTGAAAGTGTACGTATCAAAGGAGTTTTCAGTCAATTGATATTCACCTGTTTACTAGCAACGTAAAATACTAAGATTGCAATTAGCATCGTGTAACAAAGAAGGAATATAAGCTAAACACCTTCCGACTGGTCCTGGGCCCTCGCAGAATTCGCGATGTGGCCAACAAGGTCCAGGTGAAAATCAACATTTCCCAGCGCCCATAAATCGCTTCCGCTCGAAACCACGCGATCAACCGGGGTTGAGCAACCAATAAGCGATCCTGGAATCGATTCTGTCCAGCAGCATTGTTCTAAAGTGACAAAATTTCAAAATCAAAACCGTGGCCTCTGCAAACCTAAACATAATTAACGTTTTGATTGCAAGAGAATGGTGTTTTGATTTGGCAATTTAATTCGCCGTGCGGCTGGGCGGCGATCGGCCCGAGGCGGCTGCTGACCGCCATTTTTTGGCTGGCGCATTGCGACGCACTTTTCATTATTTCGGGTGCTTTGCCGCACTGGGTCACCGAAACTGGGTCGCACAACTATTCCTTGGTTTCGACACAATGCGATCCGAAACGCGATCGGCTTATCGCAGATTGGCGATTAGCGATTGCCGATTGCTACAGTTTGGATACCGCCCCGTTAGAACGACCTTTGTGGAGCGAATTTAAAGCAACATTGAAAGTAATTACTTAGGAAAAAACGTTATAAATAAATTGTACTAATTTTAGCCAGTTTAATAAAGAGTTTAATAATATCAGTACGACGAGAAAAAACTGTAACAGTAACATTGCGTATATCTAAGTTTGAAATTTGTTTTGATTAAGTCAGAATTTACAGTTGCATCTACAAAATTCGAAATTTAGAAGTCACAGTTCTTAAAATCGAAGTCTGAGTTGCAGTATATGGACTGATAGTTACAGAGATAAAAATATTACTAATACAGGAGTTGCTTTTATCACACACTAACTCTTTATATTGCTATTGCTATGTTATTGTACCAGCAGGCTATTCTGTTCAATTCATAATTTTAAGTTTAAAGAATAAAATAATAATAACAGGAGTGGTTATGGTTTAACCGATAAAATGCTAATACTTCAGAAAATAAAAGTTATCGAATAAAATGTTAATATAGAAGTTAAATGGGTTTAGATGGAAAAGATTGGCTATAACTTGTAAGCAGGTTTTTATTGGAAAGCCTGAAAACCAGAAATTAATGTTAATAATTGTTTTTAGATCAATACACGACAGTATCACATTTAATAAGAATAATTATGCTATCGTAATGTAGTTAAGGTGAAGTTTACTGTGAAATGATCTTAAAAGTTATGCTAAATAATGTTAATACATGCTAAAATTAATATTAAATTACAAGTAGATTAAAAAGAGTAAGATTGGTGATATAAAAAATGATGTTAATTACATGAATGTCAGTAATGTAAGGAACATTTGCACATGAATCACTTAAACAATGTGTAATTGTAAATAAGAAATACGAGAGAAGGTACCTGAAAGCATGATTTAAATCGTGAATTAAAAAGAATCATTAAAATGTGTTAAAAGTGAACAAGCGTCAAGATGTTTGACATTTACAAAAATTAAAATGGAATCTAGTAATAAGTGAATGTAAAACAACTGATATGTCAGTTACTTGGTAATAAGCAGGAGTTAAAATACAATAATATAGAAATAAGATTTTCAACAAGTAAACATATCATGTTGGGGCTGTTTTTATATACTGGCCGCCATAAGTAAATGAACACCCAGTTGGCAAATTTGAATTAAATTTTCAGAAAAGATCATTATAAAGCGTACTTAAAAGTTTAGTTAGTCTTGTTAGAGTGTAAAAAGATGCCTCCTGTTCGGCAACGTGCGAATTTTCATCAATTATCTGAGTTCGAACGTGGTAGAATAATCGGTCTACGAAAAGCTGGATTATCCATTCGTGATATTGCTGGTCGTCTAGGACGTAGGGTTGCTACAATCACCTTATACTGGAGAAGATGGACAGGAAATAATGAGGAACGAAGACGTTTACGACCTGGTCGTCCCAGATGCACCACTAATCGTGAAGATCGTGCTCTTCGGCTTATGGCTTTTCGGGACCGTTTCTCGTCGACCAGGGAAATTGGTGATAGATAGAGAGGTTTAATTAACCAACAAATCTCCATACAACCTGTTTATCGAAGAATTAGATCTTTTTTTAGCTTAGGTCGTACCGACCATTTTTTTGTTTACCTCTAACTCCACGTCATAAAACTGCACGGCTAGAGTGGTGTAATGAAAGGTTGCAATGGAATGAGGAATGGAATCGAGTAGTTTTTAGTGACGACTCTCGATTCTGTTTATGGTCAGAAGACGTGCTGGAGAAAGGAGAGACATGCAGTTTTCTGTAGAACGACGTACCTCTCTCAACCAGTGTTAGTTCCATATCTTCAGCAACTAGTAAATCCCACTTTTCAGAAAGATAATGCGCGGCCAAATACCGTTAGGGTTACTACAGAGTTTCTGGAAAATGCTAATGTTGATCGTCTTCCATGGCTTTCTCTTTCGCCAGACTTATCACCAATCGAACACGTGTGAGATATGCTAGAACGCAGGATCAATGATTTACAACCACCCCCAAACAGTCTAGATGTTCTCTAACAACGGATTTTAGAAACTTGGGATTCGATACCACAAGTTACTATTGATTCGCTTATTTCAAGTATGTCTAATAGACTAGCTGAATGTGTAAGAAACGTAGGAGGATCAACGCATTATTAGTGTTTCAAAATTGTTGTAATAATTGGATCTTGCTGCAATTTTCATCATTTCTTAGTACGAATAAAATACATCTTTTCTGAAAATTTCATTCAAATTTGCCAACTTTTACTGGGTGTTCATTTACTTATGGCGGCCAGTCATGTTAACTTCATAAAACCCAATAATCAAGTTAAATTGAATTAAGGGCTATGAAGGTAATTTAGTAGATATAAATTAATACATAAACCATAAGTAATAAAAGAGGTTCGTGGCTGAGAGCAAGCGGTGGCAAGTTATGGAGCTGCTCTGCGAATGTTTGGTTTTGCTGGCTGAAGATGTAGATTGATTACGACTTTTGCTAGTTCCTGAATCAGTGGAAGTAGCTATACGTGGAAGAGAAAGACCGTACGGCTAAAACTGGTGCTGCTGCAGCCAACTAGGATTGGCAGGTAACTCTAGGTTTGGATTTCGTTGCAGTTTCCAGACTGCATAATCTAGCGGTACAATTGCAAATAGCGCCTAGAAAATAGGGCATCCGATGCGAATTTGATGTGATGAACGCATATAAAGGTACCTGAAACGAGTATTTTTATCACGCGCAAGTTAAAAGATACAAAGAGACGAAACTTACCTGATTAGATAGTTTGCAATTAGTTATTTTGTTCAATATTAAGTGCAAGTGAGGTTATTTCAAAGCACAACTACAGCTTCACTAAAAATATTGCGAGAATATCATTTAACAAAGTTTGCATTGAATCTAATGGCAATTTAATAAGACTGTTATTTTACTCGTGTTAAAACCCAACCCTGATTTGAATTATTCATGTTCTACCGAACTAAACAATTCAAATAAATGTTTAACGATTAAACTAAAGGTCAGAATACTTGGCTATTCAGTTTTCTTTGTTCCTAATATTCATATAGACATTTTTTGAGTGTCTACAAAGAGATACGTCGATTCATTGTGATACAGAATCCAAAATTATCAGTGTAAAAAGTGTAAAAACCTTACAAAATTCTGGATATTCTAATCAAAATTTCTATTTGCTCTCTTGAATTAACAAAGTTAAAATTGTTCAGTGTAAATATTTGTACAACTGATCATTTGATACCGTAGCGTCTAATATTTGTATCTATATAATACTAACATGCTCATAAACTACAATGCTAACTAGCTTCGTAAGCCAGAATTTTCGGCTACGAATTTAAAAATATTTGACGGATGTAGATACTATTGAAAGAGGCATTTCTAGACTTCCAGCTCTAATAAGAATTTCCAGCAGTGTCCAAAAGTGGATGATATGATATAAAAATGTTATACTTAACATCGACATCTAATAGCCAAAACTACTAGTTTTAGACTAAAAATTCAGACGTTAGTATGCACTGTTTAACACTGAGAATTATGACCTAAATAAGTTAGATTTCTTAATTCTTCTTATATAAGTCCAAGCTTTTAATATTCTAGCTGATATTTAGGACATTAGAATATTGGAATTCTTAATTGTAAATTCTACTTTTAATTCCGCAAATAACTCTTTAATTAAAAGGCGGAATTTCTAATTCATAATTGTAGAACGTGTGAAAAAATCTTTAATTTTAAATTGAGAAATTCGATTAGGAAATTTAAAATGTTTACTTGAAAAAGCGTGTTTTTAGAGTAAAAAGCAAGTTATAACTTGTTAGATTAATTTTTTACCTATCGTAAGCGCATCCTTTTCTAAACATCTCCGGATAAGTACGTTCCTGAACACTTTTAAGTAATTTTCAAACCTAATTCTAAACTCATCATTTCCCGTAGTTCCAGCTAATTGCCAGCAAGTTGTGTCACGTTTTATTTGTCTTTTGACGCTCGCTATTTCGACTAACCAACGTCTGATAAGCAATTGCGATAATTTAAAGATATCCTTGTCGTCTTGCAAGTTAGCATTCCGACTCTTAGAAACGGTTGCACATTTAAAAACTTCCTCGTGTTACTTTCCTAAGCGGCTACTGAGCACGTGATTCAGAATTTGTTGCGCCAGCAGTTTGTTGTTCAAGACTGTACAAGCCGTTGCCTACTTAAAATGTTCGATTCTGTAAGTGCAACAGGGTACCGATGATTTAGAGAAGAATGGCAAAACGCGGCTCCGAATTTCGCGCGGGTTTACTACCGGTTACTGAAAGAGTGCAAACGTGTATCCTGCGTTACCCCGCGGCGCAAAGCAGCCGGCGACGAATTTAAATTAGCTGCCGAGAACTATTGCAGTGGCCTAAGTTGGTCGCGTATTTTATTTCTACAGTGCCTAGTTTCGAATATTCCGGCTTCGGTGTTTAAACCAAGCAAATAAACATTCTAATTAGTAACTAAAAGTCGTGCCCCCAGTTGTTGATCAAAAAACGCCACTGTTGGGAAAACGGCGTGTGTGTCGAGTGTTGTTTGTCGTGGCAGTTCGGCAAAATGTCACTGTTGAAAAATCCAGATATATGTCACCGATTTTCTTTGTAAATTAAAGAAAAAACGTGGTGTGCTTTTTTTTCGCTTAGCAGAATTTGAAAAGTGTGCTGATAGTAATCCCGTGGTGTTTAAACAGCGCTGCTTTTACAAAAGCCTAACGGGATTCATCATCATAGAGGGTGGTTTATAATTCACGAGCTAAGGGTTTAAATTCACGGTAGCGCCTTAACATTTCATCAGAATTTTAACTGTCAAATTTCCAAATTGAAATATTGACTAGACATTTGAAATTTAGGTTCAAATCTCAAATTGAAAGGTAGAAAATCTATACAATTGAATATAAAATCAAGATATCTAGCAACTTTACAAATAAGGATTTTCAGTTTTAAATTTCGAATTACGATTGCATACTGCCATAAAAATTTAATGTTAAACAAATATTTGGTTAAAATAGATAATTGACACGTTCAAATGAAATGATTAAATTTGCAAAAAAAACTGCATTTTGAAACGTACCACTTTCGGTTATGATATGAAACCCATTGATTATATTAAATATTTTGGTAAATCAGAAATATCAACCTTTACATTTTAAAAACTTAGTTCACCTTGCACCAAATAATTCAATGCTCAAAATTCAAATTTCAAGTGGCTCAAAAGCTTTTCCGTTTCTTGCATTAGTATTTTACACGCTGTAGGAGCAATGGTCAGATATCTGCACCCAATATCTAATTCTAAAGATGTAAACGCAAAATTCTGAGCCAGAGGCTTCACGGTTATGAATGCTACAAACAAAATTGAGATGACCAGAGTGAATGGCATAGTAGACTGCTGTGCTACTGTCCATTTTAATATTTCATAAAGAGTAGGTCATCAAAAATTATTTGAGATAGAATATATTTGTCATTGAAAAGTCAAGATGAAAGTACTGAAAGCTAAAAAACTAACCTCTTAGTGCAAGAGATGTCAAAGACTCGGGCACACCCAAACATTCCGCCAACGTGCAGCACAGGCGTCAAATATGCCCGCATTCGTTTAACCGCTGAGTGTTCTAACTGTGTTGGAGCACATTCTGCGAACTACCAAAGATGCTTTGCAGAAAATGAGCCACATAGGAAGGAAAACCGGAAACGAAAAAGCACAAAATCCACAAAAATCAAGACAATTTGCATAAAGGAAAACGACAAAATAATTATAATTAAACAACAAAATTCTACAGTTAAGAAGAAACAGTCAAATTAAGGGAAGATTTCATTAACAATTACCTAATAAAGCTATCAGCGGATTAATGCACTGAATACCTCTGTAAAAAGTTACTAGAAAATTGAAAAGGCCCGTGCCCCGTCTGCAAGTAAACCAGGTGGGCAGCGGGCAAGGGATAACAAAACATTCTAAGGCTTTTGCAGACCATCTTCAAAACGTAGTGAAATATATATTTAAATCCAATTAAATCTACCCTAATGATCGAGTATAAAAAATGTGAACCATGAAAACGCCCAAATATTACTAATCAGACAAAAAAACTTCAGTTCTAAGAAACCATCAGGTTTTGGTCTGATTATAGGAGACATTTTAAAGTAGCTGTCGGGTACAGGTATCATAATACTGACCTATTTAAGTAGAATGACGATAGAAGTATGAAGTAGTTGTAGTAAATAGTAGCGTATAATATTCATGACATGGCTTTTAGGTCAAAAAAGTATACTGTTCAAAACAAATTCTACAGTTTGCCAGTTCAAGTACGTAGTTAATTTTAAAATTCCCAGAATATCAAAAATAGACAGAAGTAGTTTATAACCATAATCTTCATTATTCAATAATGCTAACTGTATAATACACACTGCACCAAATAGTCAACCAAATATTCAATAATGAAAATTATAAATGATTCAGTACTGAAATGTTGTACGCAGGCTGCTAATCATAAATTAATTATTTAATAGCGCTCAGAAGCGATTAAGCAAAGTATCATTCCTAAATTAAGTGTGAAAAGGCCCCTGCGCATAATCGTAACCAACAATAAATAAAGCGCAATAACTGGCATACAAAAGCTTCACAATTATCTCCGCTATTACGCGCACAAGATAATTTATTGATGAATAAGTTAAACGCCAGCCAAATACAGCTATTCTTGCCAAATTAACCAAGTAAAACAAACGAAAGCCACTGATAGTGTGTACCGATTACAAATCATGACAAATCGAAGCAAGACTGTAAGTAGTCTTCATTAAAAGTTTGATGAAGTACCCGACGTCTGTTTCAGAATGGTACGTAGTTTTCTTCGCATGAGGAGCAGTATAAATATATGTGACCTGTATCATATGCTGGCCACGGTTATCAGGAGGCCGAATTGCCCTCTTTCGTACGATTCGATACAATGCAGTGGCAGAGGTTCTTTCCTCAGGTGTCTTAAGTACACTCGAGCAGGCAAAAGATATTAAGACAAATTCTACCAGGACTTCGGTAGGTTCACGATTATTTGACCATTTGCAAATTGATTAAGAATCCGTGAACGATTAATTACAATGACTCGATTGTTACTCGAAGAATTGCTAAAAGATAGCTTGTGGAACCACTTGAGCGTGACGAACAGGCCTAACATAAATCCAATACCACATTCAATAACGAGTGATTGGGACGAAACGATCCTGTACTGAGACGTCTGAAATGTGGCTAAAAGGTTAGTTGCTTCTTAAATATTGTAAGATCCTGGTTTCACTAATCACCATCACACACATTGTGAACCTGATTCCCAATTATATTAGAGGACGAATTCGCTCTCAAAGCGTGCACCAGCAGAACCTCTCTACGGAAAAGATGAAGCCAATTATAGGTGAATCGAATGTAGATCAAAGGAAAAGAACCAGAAAAATGCTGCAAATATGCTGTTGAGCTTAGGCACTAGGGCCAGTCTTCGCAGCTGGATGGGAAAAGCGAGTAGCTTGGCGTAAACTCCTAACAAAAAACCAGCATCCCTACCGTCATCTACTCCAACTCTAACCGCAATCACAAGGTCAAATTATCTTACCCCAATAGTCAAAGCAGGACCGCTCAAAACCCAAACGCCTATCAGAACAACGTATGTAAAACACAAAGCAACCACAAAGAATAAAATCCCTAAATATAGGGAACTAAAGAACCAACCTCCTAATCCAAGCTAAAATTTCTAATGTAACACAGCTCTGACTACTAATTGTGGAAATGTTATCTTAACATTTTAATTTTAAGTTATGGAATTTCATGTAACTGTCTAAAATTGCTTAAGAATGGAAATCAAGGTAGCTGCTGAAATTTGTAACTGCGAATTCTGACATCGAATTTAGAAATTATAAATCATATAAATTTTAAATTTTTAAATTTTGGTACTCAGCCAACAGCCGTTAGGCCAATTATAGGCGTCGCTGTACATTTTATGGGGACTTCCAACCCCACTAACGACTGTCATGATGTTATTATGACATCCGGGACCAACTATTTCCGTGACAGCCGTATCACGAGGCGCCGAGAGAAGCAGCCATGGAACTCCCATCCAAGTTCAAACCAGAAAGAGCGTTGCTTAACTCTACTGATCGAACTTGGACGTTTGTTCACGCTACACCACCCGGAATCCAACATTGAGAATATTAAATAGACTAGGGACATACCTACATCAAGTTAAAATGAATTTTTCTTGCAGCGATGGAAATATAATTATATTGCAATTGATGGCTATTAAACCAACCAGTTCCGATTAATCCAATATTAGAGTTGACGAATTAGAATTTCTGTAAAAGTAGAAAGAATTTATGCAGCTACAATCTTTCATGATATCTGAAAACGTTAAATCTTGGTGTGTGCCGTTAACCGTCGTTGGATTTTGTATTAACATCTTATTGATATGATTGGTACGGGAATGTAAATTATAAAGCACCCAATAACAATGCCGTTGCAATTAAGTAATTAAAATTCCTTTTACCATTGCTTAAAATTCCTCTGTAATGGAATGCAACGTCCTGGTACAATATTATGAAACAGAACTGATACCAGTTGTAATTAACATGCACCTTATAAATTAATCTCAAATAGTTTGTCTCGGTCCCCTTTGAAAAATCTAGTTTAAAACGATAACAAGTCGACTATTGTACTATAACGTCTGAATACTATTCGTCCATAGAAATTATTAGCTGTGATTACAGGTTGTTACAGTAAGAAATTCTACTTTTTACGTTAGAAGTTCTACTTTTTAAGTTTAGCGTAATATGCAGAACTTTTGAGTTATAAGTTCAAAATGCACCAGTTTGGAATCAGAAATTCCCAGTTGTCAAATCATAGTGTTTTTTTTTGGAAATTCTGAATTGAAGTGCAGTAGACTTATACATATATGTAATTTTCTATATAAGAAGATATCCACAGGGTATTCAGCTATGGATAATATTAAAAATATTAAATTTTACTCCCTTTAAGTGAAAATTTTGAGTAACTTGTGTAACTTACTAGAATTTACAGCTTCATACTGGACATTTGAGCCACCAGTTATTGTGAATTTAGACTTATGGGTTCCTTACTAATTATATTTAATTTTAAGATGAAAAGTGTAAGATTCTTTTGGTTTGTAAACCTTTAGAAAATTCTTGTTCCTAATTTTCATATTCTGGGAAGTTGTCGGTTAGCCAAATTCTTAACTACAAAATATAAATTGATTTTAACCATTATTATCCAGATTATATAGTCTACCAGCTCAAAACTCTCAGTCTTAAATCTAGAATTTCTTAGTTGGAAAAGTTAAAAACTCTAAGTGTATTTAAGAATATTAAATCTGAACATTTACATGCAAATCTGTGCATTTAGCATTAAAAATTAGAAATTCAAAATTCATAGTTCTGGCCTGAAATTCAACATCGTTAACTTCATGAAATAAAATGCTTCAAGCTTCTATTAAAGCTGAAAATTATTTGTTTTCAATTTTTAAAAGTCCAATATCTAAATGTGTATGACTTGGAAGCCAAACTAGAACTTTGTGTTATTAGTAATTCTTAATAATAGTTTGATTTATTAATAGATACTGCAATTCTTAAGACTTCCAGTATTCAATAATTCAATACTTCAAGCTGTGTCCTAGATGTTGAAGATAAGTAATTATGTCGTTAAATATAAGAATTTAAGTTTTAAACTGTGTATAACAACCTTGTATACATGTAATAGACTCATACTCATAAATCACAATTTTTAGGTGTTATTAGAATTTCAACATTCAAATGCTAAATACTAAGAAAAGGCACGAAATTCTGATTTTTACGTTAGAATTTCGAAATTTAAACAAACAACTATACTTTCACATGCAATCTTATAAAATTTAAAGCTAAAATATTTTCGTGCGAATTTTCATAATAATGGTGAGGCACTAACACCCCATGAAGGAGCTTGGCCTGCAAGGCGGAAGGTTAGAGCTTCCGTATCCTCGCTCTCACACCCGACTGTCGCGTGTCAAATTCATGACACGTGGTGATGTGGTGAGCACCACGCATTAGACAGCCGCGAATTTTCATAGTTCACGTAATAAAAATCAAAGATTACTTTTTTTCTTGAATTCTCACTTGTATACTCAAGAATCTGGCTCACAGAATACAATTTCGGTTTGGATTCTGAATTTCTAAAATGTAAAGTCGGCTTTACGCTGAAATTTCTCACTTCTTGAGATACATTTTATACCAGAAATTCTAAGTTACGTCTTATTCCAAGTTAGAATTTCGAGCTTTAAAATTATATATTAAACATGTAAATTTAAATGTTGAAACTCAATTTGCTTATTATATATTTTCTAAGTGAACTCTAACCTGTAAAGCAAAAACTTATAATTAAAATTTTGGTTTGGAATTTTCAATTTCTAAACTCTATAGTCTGCTTCAAACTGAAATTTCCCATTTCACACTAGAAACTCTAAATTACAACAATTTATTTCGGCTGCTAGTTAGAATTTCGCGTTTTAATGTTATGTATGTCAAAATTTGGAAAACCAATTTCAATTTTAGAATTTTTATAGTTGAATTCTGATCTGTAAAGTCACAAAGGTTGACTTTTAAGCAACATTGCGGTTTATATTTTAAATTTATTAATTCTAAAGTTTGCTTAAGGCTGGAATTTTCCACTTTTTGGATTAAAATGTGTATGTTTTGTACATTTTACACTAGAAATTCTAAATTACGACTAGCTATTTTAACTGTATTTAGAATTTCGAGTTTTAAAGTTACATATTGGACGTAAAGACTAAATTTAGAAAAACGGTTTTTATTTTAGATGTAAATTAATTCTGTCAAATTAATTGAGTCAAAATGTCAGGACTTTTTACATTTCACACTAGAAACATTAAATTACAAGCAATTGCCAAACCCATTTTTCATTTTGGAATTTTTATAAGTTAATTCTGACTTATAGAGTAAAAACAATAGGTAATCCTATAAATGGACGACTGCGGAAATAAACATTAAAATTTCAAACAACACTGATACGACTAGCCAGATTAAATTTTCACAAACAGAAAAAAGTGTTAACTATTAACTTGTTGAGGGGAAAAAGAATGGTTTGCGGAAAGTTCGTTCCCCACATTTCGTTTCCCACATTTCGTACCCCACATTTCGTTCCGGGGATATTTCGTCTCTCCACATCTCGTACCCAGTAACTTCGTTCCCGAACGAGCTCAATTTGTCTCCTAGATTACACGGTGTTGAAAAACGAGTACAGCGATCGGAATGCAGTTGGAAAACGAAAGATATTTTAATTAATTTATTTATTATAATAAACTGATAAGAACTATATACAGAATGCCCCGGGATTGAGTTTACAAGAGGGAACTAAATTTTATTTTTAGTTTTACCAAAGAGCATATGCTCTTTGGTTTTACATAAAAATGTTATAGGAATTATAATTCCTGCTTGGTTTGTAGAGAAATGTAAGAAAATTTTCAGTTTTTCAAAAACAAGTCGGCCTTGACAGTTAAGCAAAAAATATTTTCTTTTCAGGTAAACTACCCTTTTTGTTCATGATACGGCAAAATATTACTAAGAAAAGTTGTTCAGAATGAGAAATTATGGCCCTATAAAAAATATCAGGAAGATACGTACTTAGATTAAACCGTAATTTTTAATAAATGCAATTTATTTTGTTCTTATAATATAAATTAATTAAAATATCTTTCATTTTCTAACTGTATTCCGATCGCTGCACTCGTTTTTCAACACCCTATAATCTGGGAAACAAATTGAGCTCGCTCGGGAACAAAGATTTCGGGTACGAAATGTGGGGTACGAAATGTGGGGAACGAAATGTGGGGAACGAACTTTCCGTATCCCAAAAAGAATATACCTTAATCCAATTAAACCAAAAATTAATTTCAAGTGTTAATAACCAAAAATTCAAACAAACACGAACCTACCCTATTTGAGAAATAAAATCAATATTTAATGAGATTTACAAAGAGAAATATTAATTCAAAAAATTTATTTAACCATTCTACAAGAACAAGATTTGCAACAGAAAAATGTAAAAAATTGTGTATTGGTTCATAAACAATTAACTACCCGACATCTCGAAAAGTATAAAGGGGAAAAATATACCTATATTATAATACAAAGAAAAAACAAATCAGAATTAAAAATCCAGAAGTATAATTCAATTATCTCCTGCTTTTTTAATGTTAAAAACGTTGAAGTTTTAAAAATTTTGAAATGTATAAAGTAATCAACAGTAGTCGAATGAATCCTATTCTTTAACATTTTTACAATTTCAATCAGATTTACTATTGTTTTTAAACATTGTTATTGTCTGCTGAAGCTGGTATGCCAGCGAAACGTAAGGTAACCTTACTTTGAAATAAAATTTTAATGTGTAATTTGACAATACGAATCCCTTTTTGAAATATTGATTTTCCAATCGATTTTTAAGTGGCTAATTTTATACAAAACCAATCTAGCTGATTCATCTCCAATTTCAACATATTAATTACAACCAATATTTTGGCTGTACATTTTGAATTTATAAATACTAAAGTCTGTTTTAGGCTGGAATTTGCCACTTCTTGAGTTAAAACGTGTAAACTTTTGACATTTCCCACTAGAAATTCTAAATTACAGCCAGTTATTTCAACTCCTAGTTAGAATTTCGTACTTGAAATTGATATATTGAATACTAAGTCTAAATTTTGAAACTTATTTTTAATTTTAAAAATATTTATAGGTTAATTCTGACATACAAAGTCAAAACAACATTTTGTTTAAATTTCGAAAATCTAAATTTAAAATTTGTTTTAGGCTTGAGTCAAAATATATATAATTGTTACATTTTACGTCAGAAATGTTATATTAAAACTAATCACTTCAACTACTAGTGGGAATTGGCAACCGATGTGGCCGAGCGATTAGGGAGCTCAACTGCGGTGCCACAGTACGGGGTTCAATCCCCACATCTGGCAACTGCCGCGCGGCCCACTCAGTCGTTTTAAAAACGGAGTACCGAAACCAGAGTTGTGATAGGGAAAGTAAGGTAGTCGTTGAAGGCGTGATGTAAACAACATCACCCAGCACGATGTTAACAGTGTGCCAAATGACTGGGTTTCGGAAAGAGATATTTCGACGGCTCTGACCCGAAAGTCTCAGGCCATATTCCTTCTTGTGGAAGGAAAATTATTTACTAATCGGAATTTCGAGTTTGAATGCTATGTAGTAAATTGTAAGTGTACATTTTCAAACTTATTTTCCGTTTTTGAATATTTATAAGTAATTCCGATATTTTTTTAATGTTAAAAATTTCGAACAACCATCATTTTCTGTTTGAATTTTGAATATAAAGGTTCTACTGTTTTATCTACGCTAAAATTTTCTACTTATTGTGTCAAAATGTCTATAATATTTACAGTTTGCACCATAAATTCTAAATTACAACTAACTACTTGAAGTACTAGTGGAAATTACGAGTTCTTAAGGTATATATTAAACTAGAAGTCTAAAATTTCAGATTAGTTTTCTATTTTATAATTTTTTAATTAAATTTTGATTTGTAAAGTCAAAAATTCTGAGTTACAATACAAATTTTGTTTTGAACTTTAATGTCTAAATTCTAAACTGCTTTAGACTGTAGTTTTCCAC
>OW679203.1:91585220-91604136 GCA_940337035.1 Agriotes lineatus
GTGCAAAAGCTATAGTAATACAAGTAGAAGTGGAGGCTGCTCGGCGGCCATTTTGTTTTTAATTGACCTAATTAATTTGATATCAAATTAATTGACCTAATTAAAAAAGGGATTAGCTACCGAATTACGCGGATTAGCTACCGAATTACGCGGATTAGCTACCGAATTACGCGAATTAGCTCCCGAATTACGCAATTGACCCGCGGATTAAATTAATTGACCTTGATTGACCCCGCGAATTAAATTAATTGACCTTGATTGACCCCGCGAATTAAATTGATATCAAATTAATTGACCTAATTATTTTAATCGATGTAATTAATTAAAAGCGCCATCTTCAATTAAATTACAGTGTTGCCAAATTATTCTCTGTTCCACTTGCTCTTACAGACTTCTCTCTCGTTCCCATTGTGCGACGTTGCCATTTTTATTTCCTGCGAATTAATTTGATCTTGATTGTTCGATTAAACTGGTCGCCATTTTGGATTTATGCCACGAGGATAGCTATGTCTCACTCTTCCTTATTGAGTAACCGACCCTCTCTCTCTTCTGCCGCGAATCAAAAATCTCGATTAAAAATGACTCATAATTAAATAAATCCTCCATTTTGAATCTAACTACAGTGTTGCCAATTTATGTTCTGTCTCACGAACCTCTCTTTCTAGTGTATTTGCGGCGTTGTCGTTTTGTATGTCTTTCTCTCTCTTATACCTGTAATTGAAGCTAGCTAATATAACTTTAAAATTGTTATTCTGTCTTATTTCATTGATTGCCTGAGATATATATATTCCAGAAAATGCATTGTGGTAAGCAAGCATTTTTATGCTTTTTAACTTGACTAAGATGATATCGAGGTTCTGATTATTTTAATCGATGTAATTAATTAAAGGCGCCATCTTGGATTTAACTACAGTGTTGCCAATTTTAAGGCTCCATGTTGGATTTAATTACAGTGTTGCCAATTTTGATATCATTTTAATTAACCTAATTATTTTAATCGATGTAATTAATTAAAGGAGCCATCTTGGATTTAATTACAGTGTTGGCAATTTATGTTCTGTCTCACGAACCTCTCTTTCTAGTGTATTTGCGACGTGGCCATTTTTACTGCGGTCTTTATCGCACCTGCTGGGTTATATTTTTTTGCTCTCTCGCACCCGGAATGAAAAGAAATTATACAACGGTTAGCATAAATTTATGTGTAATGAATGTTGAGTCTTGTAAAATATCCTGTTCCGTCTTGTCCGTGACAGGCCGGTCGAGGACAAAGAAGTTGACCGTCGAATTTGCAAGTTCCTGCCTGTATTTAGTAAACAAGTCATAGCGTAGCTGCCATATGGGAGTGGGGACACCTGCTTCGAGTTTATTTTAGTCATTCCCTGTTACAGCCGTACTTCACTTACAAGTGCATCGAATTTGTTTTAAACATTCGCTCCGTTTACAAGTGCATCGACTTTGATTCAATTATCCTGTGTGTTAACAGTACCCCGTTTACAAGTGAATCTGAGGTGGACCCCGGAACTTCCAGCAACAGGGAAGCAGCCTACAATATGAGCCATAAAACAAGTAAGAACATGTCGTCTCCTAATAAAAAGCAACGCCGCGCAGGGCCGCCTACAACAGCCGATACCCGGGGGACATCGCCGCAGCCTACCATTACAGCTGAAGATTTGTTAGTGTTTGCTGAGGAAACGTTGCCGTCCTACGATGTGACTACGGCCAGGCCGACTGAGGACCGTCAAACCAGGCGCGAAAAGAAGCGTCTGCTGTGCGACCTCTACGTGCCACTAAACAACAGCGTAAGCAAAGCGGTGCATCTAGGCCTGGACCCCTATAAAGAATTTGAAGTGGTCGTCAGAATCCTTAAAACCGACATCGGAGCTGGTGTTTCGTTCAGAGCTGACGACTTCATAGCTTTTCTGCAGGTATTGGGGGATGCCCTAGCGACCCACGAACCTTTCAAACTGCACCTCCCCGAGCACTCTGTGGAGCATGTGGCCAACGATACCTGGAAAATCATCTCCACGGACCCAGCAAATAAATTCGCCATCTATATAACCTACGAGACGCTGAAAAATCTGATACCCATGTATAACCTGGTGGTAATTAAAGTTAACGAACTAAAACGTGTAAAGAGCGCTTTTGAAAAGTTCGGTAGTGCCGTTGCTATGAAAGTCCAGTACCTGGAAAATGTTCGCCTGGACGATTCAATTATTTTTAACACGTTGCTTTGCGATTTCGCTAATGACATTATACTATGGGAACTAGTATTCAAATTTAAAATGTTTGTCACGAACGAAATTCAAAGAATGATTGATAATGACGATCTAAAACTGTACAACGCTTAATTTATGTCTATATATTTATGTCTGTATATATTTATGTAAATAAAAATGTTTTATTCTATGGGGCCTTTAATTATGCGATAAGTGGTGATTTATACACACGGCAGGTTGGCCGAGCGGTAAAGGCGCCGGTCTTAAGAGCCGGTCTCGTAAGAGTTCGTGGGTTCAAACCCCACACCCGCCATAAATTTTTTATTTATTATAAGTGTTCTAATTTTAAAATTTAGTTTATTCACGACCGCTCTACTGTAATAATCGCACAAATGGATCAGCAGTTTGTACATCCATTCTCGGCTATTGTGGCTGGACCCTCAGGGTCAGGCAAGTCGTATTTTGTAGTAAACTTCTTAAAAAATATGAACAAACTTTGCAATGTAAATTTCACTAAAGTTATCTGGTGCTATGGCGAGTGGCAAAAACTGTACGAAGATTTGACTTTTTTTACGGAATTTCAACAAGGGCTGCCTGACATGACGTCTTTTGACGGAGCCGAACCGAAACTTTTAATAATTGACGATTTAATGAGAGAGACAAACGGCGACGTAGTCGACATATTTACAAAAGGCTGCCATCATCGCAATCTCAGTGTGTTTTTTCTAACACAAAACATTTTTCACCAAGGAAAAGGACAGCGAGATATTTCCCTAAACGCCCACTACATCATTTTATTTAAAAATCCACGAGACAGGGCTCAAATCAAGCATCTAACCAGGCAGATATGTCCAGAAAATCCGCGTTTTCTACAGGAAGCATATGAAAACGCTACGGCTAAAGCACATGGGTATTTGTTATTCGATTTAAAACAAAATACACCAGATATAGCTAGGTACAGAACATCGATTTTTCGGCAAGACGGGGCGTGCTATATTTATATTCCGAAAAAGGGGTATAAAAACTCAGACTCGAGCCAATTTCAAATCATTCATCAGTAATGTCTCGTGCTGTAATCAAAAATTCAGAATTGCTGCGTGCTCTGCATAGATTAGGCTCTAAGGAGCGAGCAGCATTATTAAAAACCGTGGGCGATAAACAAATCCACTGCATCTGCGAGTGCGTGTATAATACTCTAAAAGGAAAAATACCTTTATCGACGTCTCAAAAATCAAGAATCGCGAAACATAAAAAAGTTCTCAGAAAATTGGTTAAGCCTGGCGAGCCTATAAAAAAGAAGCGACGAATCCTGATCCAGAAAGGCGGAGCTTTCCTACCGCTGATATTAGCCCCATTAATTACGGGCGTATTGAGTTCTATTTTCAAGTAAAATGGAGCATGCAAAGAAGATGATGATTGTACCGCCTGAACTTATACAGCGTTTTAAGGATACCGAGAAATCAGAACAAAATATATTATCACAACTTGACAACGAGATGCATAAAGTTTTGTCTTCAAAACTGGCAGATCACGATAAATGGGTTCAGTACAACCAGGTGCTGCAGAGGTACCTGCATTTTGCGGACCAAACGAGACAGGCAATCAAGCTACCTATAGAAACGAGCAGCAGGGGCATTTCAGACTCTGATATTTTAGCGACGCTGCCTGTCACTTATAAGAAAAACGGCGAAGCCTTTTTACGTATTTTAAAGGCATCAGACGACGTGGATTGGGATAATAAGGGGACAGTTACTATAAAAGGTGAAGTCCTGCCCTCATCTAACATAATCGATTTAGTGCACGACGTGCTAAGGCCCCGGAAAACAGCCAATCCTCAAGGCTGGCACAAGTTTGCCGATTATCTTAAAGAGAGCAATGTGCCTCAGGTGCTGATTGGTAATCCTAAACGTCAAAGTACATCACTGCAGTATGAACACGTAAGGAAATCTGAGGTGGAAAGCGACGTCGAACCAGAATCTAAATTGGCGGTGACAGCAACAACTTCCAAGCAAAAGACGGTAACCAGAAAAACAGTGAAGCGAAAGAAAACTTCAAACCCAACTACAATCGCGGGCTGGGAGCGACTCAAACTTACATCATAATGAATTTGGACGCAATATACTATGACCCTGCTAACCCCTCAGGTTTTGCCGGCGCCAACTCGTTAATTTCTGCGGCGAAAAATAATCACACCAGTACACAAGTAAAAGAATGGTTGCACAAACAGGATGCATATACCATTCACAAAACTGCAAGAAAAAAATTTCCTAGAAATAAATATATCGTAGACAATATTTTCGAATTATGGCAGGCCGATCTTTGCGATATGAGGAGTTTAGCCGAGTACAACGCCGGAAATAATTTTATTCTAACTGTGATTGATGTGTTTAGCAAGATGGCTTGGGCGAGACCTATTAAATTTAAAACCGCCGATTCAGTAATAAAAGCGTTTCGTGAAATATTTGCTGAAGCCGAAAACACCCCTGTAAATTTACAAACTGACAAAGGAAAAGAATTTATTGCTAAATCTGTGCAGAATTTTTTCAAACAACATGATATCAACTTTTATGTGACGCAGAATCCCGATGTTAAGGCCGCAGTAGTTGAGCGTTTTAATAGAACATTAAAAACTAGAATGTGGCGCTATTTCACATACTCTAATTCATACAAATACATGAACGTCTTGCAAGATTTGATGAAATCGTACAACAATCGTTATCATTCAAGCATCAAGATGGCGCCCTCCGATGTAAACGAAAACAATATACTTGAAGTGTGGAACAATTTGTATAAAAAAGGGGTGGGACTTAGCAGACCAGCAAAATATAAAGTAGGTCAGCATGTAAGAATCAGCAGAACAAAGCACGCATTCGAGAAGGGATACGAAACTAATTGGAGTGGTGAAGTGTTTATAATTAAAAAAGTGATTAATAGAAAACCGCCAGTGTACGAAGTAGTTGATTTAAGCGACGAGGCGATAGAGGGAGTTTTTTATGAAGAAGAGTTGCAGCCAGTGACTTTGGATGGTGACGCATTGTTTAAAGTCGATCAAGTGTTAAAAGAAAGAGGTCGTGGCAAAAATAAAGAGTACTTTGTAAAGTGGCAAAATTATAGCGATAAATTCAATTCCTGGATCTCCGAGGCTAATCTACAACAGATATGAACACGGACGACGAATTTTATCTAACTTTGTTAAGCAACAGTTCAATCAGGTATTTCCCCGATAACACGACAGCGCAATTCACGACCCAATTACCTAAGCGAATAAGGTTGCCAGGCCAGTGGGTCACAGGGATCGCGGAAGTTCAGTATCCGTGTTCTTTTTTGGCTGTGACTGATACAGAAAATCTCGTGTATTATCGTACAGAAATACCGAAGGAACAAGATGGTGAAGAAGCGCATACGAAGGTGAAAAATTTGTTACAAGACGCTAGTGCGTATTTTAAAAGTGATAGAGAACAGATTTATTATTCAGGCGGGGGCGGGTGGCACGTTATCTGTATTCAGCCAGGCAACTATGAAACCATTGAACATATAACGGCCGAAATCAACAATCACGAGCTATTGGGAAAATTACTGCATTTTCAATATAGTAGAGTGACAAAAAGAGTTTCGCTTGAAATTAAGACCGACGCATTGAAGATGCTGGGGTTTTCGCAAAGGCTGGCCTTACAACTTGGGTACAAGCCAGATATAAATTTAATTGGTGCATTAACACCCAGCCACCCTGCAAACATCTGGGTGGGTCTACCATCACAAATGTTTATTTACTGCGATATTGTGGAGCCTCAGCTTGTGGGTGATGTCCTAGCGCCACTTCTCCGTATTGTTAACGTGACCTCTGATAATTACAATTATGGCTGTCACAAAGACGCTATATTTTCACCGGCTCATTATATAAATGTCATGAAACGAGAGTTTGAGAATATCGAGGTTAATATAAAAACAGAAACGGGTGCTGAGATGCCATTCGAGTTTGGAACGCTGAGTTTAAAACTACACTTTAAGAGAATACAGTAGCTGCTATGGACTGTCCTTATCAGCAATATTACGCCAATCAAGCAGGCAACGGAATTGGAGCAATTTACCGAGGTTCACCATATCAAAAAGGCCATGGAATCGGGAGTTTTCTTGGAGGAATTTTTCGCAGTATTCTGCCACTTTTTAAAACCGGCGCCAAAGTCGTTGGAAAAGAAGCTTTAAGGACAGGAGCTAACATTCTGGGGGATGTCACTGAAAATCGACCAATAAGGGACGCGTTCCGCGACCGTGTACAGGAGGCAGGAAAAAATCTCAAACGTAAAGCCGACAGAAAAATCGATACTCTAATGGAAGGATCAGGATATAAAAGACGCCGCATACTCGACTCCAATCAGTCTACAAGAAAAATTGCTAGGAGGAAGCCAAACAAGGCCTCTTACTCTGATATTTTCTCCGGCAAGTAACCATTACCATGGCATTCCTTCACGCACAATCCTGCGAATGCGTGAAATCAGAGCTAGATTTGTTCGCTTTACCTGCAACCCAAACCAGCATTGAAAATGGACAATGGATTTTTTACAAGCCGCTTTCATCGCTAACTGATGACGCACCGATTGAATTTGTTGTACCCGGCAACGGCAACGATTACACCGATTTAAGCCAGACCATGTTATATATTACTGCTAAAATTGTTAAACAGGACGACACGATGATAACAGAGGAAGATTCGGTGGGGCCCGTTAATAATTGGCTGCATTCTCTGTTTAATCAAGTGGAAGTGTATTTGAATCAAAAATTGGTAAGCCCTCCAAACAACACGTATGCCTACCGTTCGTATATTGAAACTCTCCTAAATTACGGACCGGACAGCAAAAATTCGCATTTAACGTGCGGTCTTTGGTATACAGATACTGCCCGTAAAATGGATGACGTCACGAATGAGGGACTCGTAAAACGGCAATCTTTTACGGCCTCGAGCAAATCAGTCGAGCTTATTGGTCATGTACATTCGGATTTATTCAATCAAGAAAAATTTCTAATCAACGGAGTTGAAATGAGAGTCAAATTTATAAGATCGCGTGACTCCTTCAGCTTAATGGCCTCAGAGGGTACAGCATACAAGGTAAAAATTACCGATGCCAGTTTGCTTGTAAGAAAAATGAAAATAAACCCTTCTATACTGCTAGCGCATACGAAAGCACTGGAAACATCGCCCGCTAAATATCCGATTACGAGGGCCGATGTGAAAGTACTGACGATTCCGTCCAACGTTCAGCGAAAATCTCTGGATAATATCTTTCTGGGCCAATTACCGAAACGGTGTATTGTAGGTTTTGTTTCGAATAAAGCTTTTAATGGCCATTATGCATCAAACCCCTTCAATTTTAATAACTACAAAATCAATTATTTTTCGTTGTACATCGATGGGCAACAAATTCCTTCAAAGCCCCTACAGCCTGATTTCACTAAAAATGGCATGTATGTACAGGCATATCATACTCTGTTCTCGGGCACTGGAATTCATTTTCTCGATGAGGGCAATGCGATAAAACGCGAGGATTACCCCCATGGCTATTGTCTGTTTGCTTTCGATTTAACCCCAGATCTGGCCGCGAATGCCACAACACACTGGAATCTTCTAAAAAACGGCTCTCTACGTTTAGAAGTTGGTTTTGAGCAATCACTGGAAGAAACTGTTAATTGTCTGGTTTACGCCGAGTTTGACAACGTTGTAGAAATCGATAAACAGCGAAATGTGGTGGTGGATTTCAGTAGTTAAAAAAGCCCGACAACAAGATTTAAATTTAGTTATGCTCAAACATTTCGTCAGTATGGACTCTGCATTCGTAGACCTGCAAGGCTTCCGTGGCCAAAATAAACAGTTTATTCCAAAAGAAGTGGCCGTTATTTCAGCTGACGGCAAGCAACTAGCAGTTTTCGTTTTAAAACCGCCTGCAAATTACACAGTCCAACCCTATTTCGTCAAAAAGTGCATAAAGTACCTGGAGCGTAAACATCACGGTCTAGCCTGGAATTCTGGTTCCGTAAATTTTGAGGAATTTCAAACTGAACTAGCAAGAGTTCTCAGTAAATTTGAAAAAGTGTACGTTAAAGGCCGAGAAAAAAAGGAAGTTCTAAGTTTTCTGGATCAAGCGGTCGTGAATCTGGAGGATCTAGGGTGCCCGTCTTTAAAACTTTTACGAAAAACAACTGCAGCGGTCCAGTGCCTTAACCACAACATCCGCCAGCCTAGCTGCGCCCTGGAAAACACACTAATCCTGACCGACTGGTACAAAAATGAATACACTGGAAGTTCAGAAAATATTGCAGATAATTCCGAGTCCGTTGAATGTAAAACGTTATGTTTTTGCTTCTGACCAACTTCCTTTAAAAGTTTCAAGACCGACAGCTATCGTCGTCAATACGGATCCATCAAACCGGCCTGGTGAACACTGGGACGCCGTGTATATAGACGAGCTTGGACATGGCGAATATTTCGACTCTTATGGTCGCCCGCCCGCTGGTTATCACTTAAAATTTATACAGCAAAACTCCAAAAGCTGGATTTATAATAAAAAAATATTGCAAGATTTTAGTTCTGAAGTGTGCGGCTTATATTGTCTAATGTTTTTGTATTATAGAATTAACAATGTTTCTATGTCTGATTTTGTAAATATGTTTTCTGATCATTTAGTTTGTAATGACTATTATGTAAGAGGGCTTTTCAATGAATACTTTACCTTATTCAACCTAGTTAATGCTTATAGTCTGTAGTAAAACACGATCATGCTGTAATAATTTAAATATATATTGTTTTAAATAAATGTATTCACAATATTAGAGTTTTCTTAGTTCTAGAGCTTAGAACGATACCCCATAATTTTATTAACAGTTTTTAATACAATAAGCGCACACACTGTTTGCAAATAGTTTATAACAACTAGAATATGGAGAGTCATCTTCATTTCAAATTTCATTCTACAAAAAAAATCACAAAATCATAAACATATCGAAACGTTTGAATTAAACAATTCATATGTAAAATAGTTTTAATATATACGCGAGTGTCGTGTTCGCAATCGTTTTACAGATGGAAGTATGAAAATGATCTTGTTCGTACTCATTTCTCTAACTTTTTTTATAAAAATACACACCACATGAAAAAAGGGAATAGTGGATTAACATTAAGAATTGATGTGCGAAGTAGCAAAGAGTCACCAGGTACTCTAAAATACGAATACTATATACAAAATAACAATAAATACGCGTCCTATATATACACAGTGTCCAGCATGCCCATTACTTTAAAATCGATTCGAATCATCTAAACCCATAGGGGAGTGTATCGTAGCAGTCCTCGATCCTACGCCGTTTGTTGTACTGAACTCTGAAAATTTTCCGTTCAGGTCTCGAGATAACGTCGTAGGCAGCCGTTCTAGAAATTTTACGGTCAGTCTGCACGTAGGTGGCCTCGGCGTTGTTAAGAACCATGTCTTTAAGGGTCTCAAAGTTTACAGTCTGACTGTTTCTATAGTTAAGGGTGATCCCCTTAACTTTACAAACAACGACTTCGGCGTTTTTAAACGTTGAAAACAGCTTAAAAGCATAGTTCTTAGGGCCGCCTGAAACAAACTCTAAAATACGGCTGCCTGGACCATAACACTCGACTTCGTCAGTCATATCCCCTAGAAAGTCGCCTGTTTCAGGACCCCATTCACCAGGTGATTGAGTGAAGACGGCCGAATCGGTGTCAAAATAAATAATTCGTCTACCTAACTTCTCCAAATACGAGTACAACTCCAATCGAGCATTAGCAGTCGTGTAAGCTGCCAGCGCGACGTTTACTGTGCGCAAAGGCTCTATGCCGTCGTCATGACGATCCCAGTTTAAAATGAGGGTCTCGTCATCGACTATAGTGAGCGAGTGAACAACCACCGAAGGATCTGTCATCTTGCTGAATAACTCGTATGGATCGGTAATGATATCGCATTGCATTAAATTCTCCCTTTGTGCAAATTTACCCCAGAAACTGTTTAGACATAATTTCGCAATGTAGCGCATTCCATGGTTTTTAACGATTTTGGCTGGGTCTAATGCGATACCTTCCCGATCCATATATTCAGCAATGTACTGATCCTTCAGCGCTTGGTCATCCCCACACCAGGTAGGGTACCCACTCGCCTGCTGTTTGATCTTTAGGAAGTTGTCCACGTATTTAGAGAATAACCCCCCTGTCTTCAGATGTTTGTCGTGCTGTACGACTTCATATTCCCAAATCTCGTACATTTCTAATACACGATACCCCAGCTCGACAGCTTTTCGGAGTTCATCGGCTACGTATGTACCGATAAATTTACGTTCATCCTGTGTATGACGACACTCCCCTGCATTCATGGTTTCACCACAAGTCTTGCACAGAACGAACATAAGTTTACCGTGCATGCGCTGAGGCAAAACTGGATGATATAAGCCCGAAGGTGGTAGAACACAGCACTTAATTATACCCTCTACGGTATCAAGTGACAACAGCCTGCACGCTTGTTCCCCAATGTGAATTTTGGGGTGACCTACAGGATATTTACCATACTTATTCACGTAAGGGTATAACGAGCACACATCAAAGTATTTGATTTGTTCGTCACCTTCGGCCTTATGATACAGTTTTACGGCATTCGTACGACCTCCGAAAAAACTGTCTCGCGGGTTCAACGGCATATTAGAAATGACCGCGTGATTTTCGAGAAAAGTCTCTGCTTCAATGTTGTTTTTTAAAAAAATTTTGAAATCGCATTCCTTCATCTCCACGAGTCTGTAGCCTAAGGAGCGTATGCGGGCCGAAGTAGCTTCCGTTTTCTCGCGCCTTACAGACATCTGATCATATCTGTCTTTACCAAGTTGAGCGGTCTGATCAGGAAAACAGCTCTCACATCCATGGTAATAGCAGCCGTGGAACTGATAGACGGTGTTTGTAAGGCGCGAAAAACCGTCGACTAAGATACCCTCGCGCAAACGCACCTCGCGACTATTGCCAGCGTGTTGAATCAGGACGCCCGAGTCATGCTCAATCCAGATTAACCATTTAATTGCAGTAGATGATTGATTATCCGCCATTCTGTAACCTTTAGAAGGGATGAGTCCTATTGTCTCATTCTTAAGAAAATTACGCCTGAAAACTTTATTACAACAGCCTGCAATTGTACAGGCTTCCCTGAAAGGATCAACAGAATTTGCTTCGATGAAACTCTTCCAGAACTCGATACAGGCCTGCCTCAGTATATTGACATCGGAAATGCAGTATTTAACGAGTTCCTGCTTCAGGTTAAACACAACATTTCTGGCGAGTTCGTCATTATACCAAGTCATAAACTCTGCTCTAGCTGATGACCTCATTTCATCCGCACCGTAATAGTGTATGGGTGGCAGACCGCCTTCATAATTTTGGTTTTCTAAAGTATTAAAAAAATGAGGGAAGAAGCCTTTTGAGCCTGGAAAGTTAAATGTCTCAGGTAACTTACTTAATGGCATTGGCATGTAATTTAAAGAATCAATGAATTTAATATTATCGCAGTTAATGACCATGAGTTTTGTTCCGCTTGAAATAATTTTAGGATTCCATCGTTCCCTTTGCTTAACAATTTCTTTTAGAATGAATGCCCCGTCATAACCCTTCATATTATGTGCCAATGCCACTACGTCACAGTTATCAGTTTTCAATGTCGAAATGTAATTAAGAAGTTCTCGGACAGGATTCTCTACGAAAATATGCTGTCGGACCCCACACTTTATACAATTTTGAGTAATGTCCGGAACGTTGATGCAGAGTTTACAAACTGTTTGAGCCACACAGAGGTTGGGTTCATGAAGAAAGGAATTTTGAGTTACGCCGAAAGGTTTATCTTGAGTGCATTCAAAATCGTAGAACACAAAGTTGAAATGCTTTTCCAATTTTTTCTTATCAGGCTTATCTTCAGCCATGAAGCAGTTATGCCTTACGGGCCTACTGGCTTTACAAATATAACAAAATTTTATGCCACACCGGTGGGGGTTTTTAGAGTCTACCCATACACTATTAAGACATGTCAGACATCGTCGCAACCTACTGCACAACCCTTTCATGTTATGAGTATTGAAGCATTCGACTCCTCGAAAGTCCCGGTTACACACGTTACATTGTATTGACTCTACACGTCTCGGGCAGGGCGGGGAGGAATGACACGCTGGACAACTGTATCTACAGCGTCTATGTCTATCTCTGGTGGCTGCACGAACACGACACAACTCGCAAAAATAACTTGTAGAGAAGGCCGAGGGCAGACTGGTTATGACGTTATAATGGTTGTCTTCATAGATTAAATTTAAAACAATTCTGTCCGCTGATCTCGGCCCCTCAAAATAAACGGACTTGCCTACTCTACTATTGTAAACTACTACAGTATACTGGACCAGAAAGTCCTGGAATTGTCGTATATGGTCGATAGTGCCACCGTTTGTGAGCTCAACACCGGATTGTACACACAATTCTTGAGCTTTCTGACCCAGTATAGGGAAACCCATCTTCATATGCTCAAGCTCGGGGTCCTGAGTTTTAACTGCTATAGCCAGGGTTAGTGCTTGGGCTAAGCAGTCATTCCCCTCGTTTCTCACCACCAGGATGCCTGTGCGTCTCCGACAGAACTCTCCAAAACTCACCCCTGTCAGACGCAGTCGTCCTTTCCCTGACCCGACCGGGAGAGTGATTCGATCCACCTGTAGCCTCAGCATATCGCGCGCGAAGAATGCAGCGTTACTCTGTAAAATCTTGGCTAAAACAGCCATTATAGCATCCGCAGATAGCTGGTCTACGCGACGGAAAGAAACACCGATCGGTTTTTCAGGGAAGTTGTCGTTCTTCAGTAGTAATCCGATGCGGTCGTCAGGGGATGAGTCAGATGTTATATAGGAAATTAATTCCTCTAAGGCGCCCTGGAAAAAATAAAGTAATTGTAGAAATACATAGTTATACGCAAATCGAGAAACTGCAATGAAAAATATATGCAGAATAATAAAAATTGCATCGAAGATAACTCAGAGAAAAATTATTTTAAAAGTAGCATTATATGTGTAATAGGAGGTGCAGTGAAATTATAGGCAGTATAGAAGTGACATTAACTGTGAAAAAATAATAAAATTGCATCGAAGATAATTCAAAGAAAAATATTTTTTAAAAAGTAGCATTATATGTGTAATAGCAGGTGCAGTGAAATTATAGGCAGTATAGAAATGACATTAACTGTGAAAAAAATAATTTGGGTATTACTTACTTGCAACCATGAAAGAGGATCGCTCGGCTCTGCGATATCTTTGAAAGTAAAATTCAGGCATCGCGAATTCAGATTGAACTTGGCATTCTGCCTGAAGCTCTCGTCTGCGACCGTCAAATATTTAAATCCTCGGTCCTGCAGTAATTAAAAAAAATATTTTATTATTTTACATTAGATAAAATACTTAGCAATAATTGTACAGCTTGTAATTCATATGAAGAAGACATTGCCGTTCAGAAATTCTATAAATTAGCAATATAAAAAACTGTGGTTATAATTTTTCTAAAACTGCAGTTTTTATAATTTATAAAGAATCAAAACGTTAACTTACATTTTCAGCAGGGTTTTCAGTCCCACTAGAACAGCCAGCTTGCTCAGAGACGTCGTGGTCGTATCCACACGTTTTCGAATCCTAGTAAAAAGAAAAATTCAATAAATCACGAGCCCACTTACACACTAATAAATTTCCTGACGATTAAGACAGCTAAATAAGAAGTTTGAAACGGGACAATTTATAAAAACAGCGGATGTAAATTTAATTTGAATGAAGTTGATTTGCGGAAAGTTAATTAAAAGAAATTAATTTTTGAAAAAAAAATACTTACGTTTTGGGTTGCATCTGGCGAAGTTAGGTCTATGTACACCCTATCGTGTGACTCCTCGTGACTTTCGACCGTTGTAGGCATCTCGGTCAGAACCTGTTAATTAAAAAATTCTAATAAATCACTGTTCTCGTTGCAGAAATTAGCGATCGCAAATAAAGATTAAAAACTTACGTTCTGTGAGGAGTCGGGAAGAGTCAGATCAATACAGGGGGTGTTCGAAGACCCTGCAACGGCGGCACTCATGGAGTTTTGCCCGTACTCGACCGTCTGCAATTACAGTTAATGTTTAAATTATTTGTAATCCAAACACTCGTGAATAGCAGAGATATGTTAAACATTTTTTGTAAATTAACCCTTAGTAAATAACGACCACGCAATTACAGTTACTGGTTAAATTATCTGTAATCCAGGCAGTCGTGAATAGCAGAGATATTTTTAAAATAAAAAATTTGTAAATTATCCCTTAGTAAATAACGACCACGTTTGAAAAATCGCTTAATTAGCTACTTACACGTGGTCCAGCCGATTCGAAGCCTGGAGGTGGGCGCACTGGCGTTTGACGGTTCCCCTGCAAAATAGAATTTATGGTTAAGACACAATGGATTTTAACAGCTTTTTCGTTTTAAATGGTTTTTTCTTTTCACTGTTTTTAAAATTCTGTAGATGTAGTTTTACACTGTAATGTTTTTTTTTAAATTTCTAGATATGTTTTTTTAATTTCTAGATATGATTTTTATGCTTAAATAAAAGATTTGTTTTAAAACTGTTTTTAAAAGCACAACTCTGGAATTAAAAAAGAAAAAAACGAGTTTATATCCTCTAGCCTATGCTGAATGAATGATTTTTGAAAATACTGTATAAATATTTTTTATATTTCACACTTACGCGTATGGTATCCACATATCTTGAGAGGTCTTTAAAGGTCTCGGTCAGTCCTGGTTCTATCAAGTCATCTCCTTCACGTATCCGTAGCCAAATTAAATCGTGTGCAAGCAGTAGAAAACGGTAATCGGTGATGTCTCCAGTCCGTACCCAGCGCAAAATCTCGGTGATACTGAGTGGTATTGGTGAAGAAGCCATTGCTGAAGCACTCTGTACACACACTGCTACACACGAAAGGAGAAAACCGAAGTGAATACCGCCAAGTGTTGCGACGAAGTAGAGCTCAGTTATCAGCTCTATCAATTTTTATAAACAATGCTTGAACCTGCTGAAACGTGAAATCATGGGATTCTTTTTAAAATGTCTCTACAATGAGGGCTTACAACCGATTATAGCTGGTCTTAGTCATTGAGGCAGTAAGCTTTTCATAGAATGACAACAACTGCCTGAGGGATGAAACGTCCACTCATGTTTATGCTGATTTTGCATTTAGAAACTAGCCGACCTTGTTGCATTGTTTCACAGTTATTTTTAAACATCTTCTTACAGTTTCAGAAATACAGAGAGATCGACCTATTTACTAAATTTCAAAAAACTTACAAACAACTAGGATTACTCCGTTTAAATATTAAAAAAAAAAATCGAACTACACCTTGTATTCGCCGGTAATTTAAAAACAATAACATTTTGTTTGGGTCGGGACAACACATCACTTGCCATATAAGTGTCTCTTGTTCTGCAATCAGAACCTCGATATCATCTTAGTCAAGTTAAAAAGCATAAAAATGCTTGCTTACCACAATGCATTTTCTGGAATATATATATCTCAGGCAATCAATGAAATAAGACAGTTTTATATTTTTGATAAACGATCTAATAGCCATTTTAATTGCATCATTTCATTTATTTGTACAGAGATAATCGGGGATTTGAAAATACAAAACTGTCTTTAACTCCGAGGAGTTTATATTTTTGATATACAGAGAGAGAAAAAATTATAACCCAGCAGGTGCGATAAAGACCACAGTAAAAAATGGACACACCGCAAATACACTAGAAAGAGAGGTTCGTGAGACAGAACATAAATTGGCAACACTGTAGTTAGATTCAAAATGGAGTATTTATTTAATTATGAGTCATTTTTAATCGAGATTTTTGATTCGCGGCAGAAGAGAGAGAGGGTCGGTTACTCAATAAGGAAGAGTGAGACATAGCTATCCTCGTGGCATAAATCCAAAATGGCGACCAGTTTAATCGAACAATCAAGATCAAATTAATTCGCAGGAAATAAAAATGGCAACGTCGCACAATGGGAACGAGAGAGAAGTCTGTAAGAGCAAGTGGAACAGAGAATAATTTGGCAACACTGTAATTTAATTGAAGATGGCGCTTTTAATTAATTACATCGATTAAAATAATTAGGTCAATTAATTTGATATCAATTTAATTCGCGGGGTCAATCAAGGTCAATTAATTTAATTCGCGGGGTCAATCAAGGTCAATTAATTTAATCCGCGGGTCAATTGCGTAATTCGGGAGCTAATTCGCGTAATTCGGTAGCTAATCCGCGTAATTCGGTAGCTAATCCGCGTAATTCGGTAGCTAATCCCTTTTTTAATTAGGTCAATTAATTTGATATCAAATTAATTAGGTCAATTAAAAACAAAATGGCCGCCGAGCAGCCTCCACTTCTACTAAAAGGTGTTCCAAGAATACCTACTTTTTCTAACAATTTTGAATTTGAACTATTCAAGGACGTATAATGTTATCTATCGAAAGCAGTGACTATTCAAGAACAATTTCTGCTTTTGCTTTGAAACTATCCAAGTTTTGTGACTAATTTAAATATTTTTGCATTGAAACTATTTAAGCCAGGTTCCCTCTTTTAAAGCTTAATTAGAACTTCTTCAAGGATAGTGAGTAATTTAAAGAGTTTTGTACTGGAACTATTCAAGAGCAATTAAATGATAGTTTAATTGTTAAATATATAATACTCAGCTATTCAAGCACAATTTCTGGTTTTAAAAGGTTTGTATTTCAAATGTTCAGTAATACGTAGTTTCTTTTTCTAAAGCTTTTGATTTTGAACTTGTTGGGACGAGACGAGATGAGATTTACCAATACTCGATTTCGATCTCGAACGTCGATTCTCGAACTCAAGAATCTCGATTCTCGAATTTGAAGTATGCTGTACGTACCGAATTGAGGCTGCGGTTATTTTAGGAGAACCCTTGTGAAAATTTTACTCAAAATTTTAAATCAAGATCTATAGCTGTTCTATTTGGTAATTATGCGGGCTTTAAAAATACTATTGAAAAACTGTTCCATTATCTCGCACGTCTCGAACATTCGAGAGGTCGAAAACGTCAATCTCGATCTCGAATTTTGAGACGAGACGAGACGAGATCGAGTGTTTTCTCGTCTCGGCGGCGTCACTAGAACTCATAAAGTTATTTTTGGAAAGTGTTGAGCTATTCAAGGATAATTGTTGCTTTAAAGGGTTTATATTTGAACTATGCAAAGATAGATCTTTTAAAAACTTAAACTTAAAGATTTTCCTATTGGAACCATTCAAATTTCTCCGCGTGCAGGCTTTAATTATGAAATATTCAAATAGGTTGTAATTTGAAATAGTTTTAATTTGAAGTGTTCAGGGAGAATTCCGCTTTTAAAATGCGTATATAGCAACTACTCAAAAATTCTAACAATTTTCCAGTATAATTTAGTTCTGAATTATGCAATGATAATGTCTGCTTTAAAAGGTTTATATTTGAACTATTCAAAGATTAGTTTTCCCTTTTAAAGGCTTGTAATTAATTAGAACTGCCCAAGCATCATGATTAATTTCAAAAGTTCTGTACTGGAACTATCAGGCAGCTTCGTCGTGTGTAGGATGAAGTATTTAATTATAGTTTGTGATTTAAACTACTTTTAATGTGAAGTATTCGAATATAGTTTCTGCTTTTAAAAGCTTCATTTTTGAAATATTCAGTGATATTATCACAAAACTATCTTAGTATATTATTCGAAAATACTTTGCTGACTTGCTTGGAAACATACCGAGCGCAACACTAATTTTGTTCGAAAAGGAGGGAGTTTTTGCATATGCGAAGGAAGTCGAGTGAGTGGTAACTAAATTGTCGAATGAAATATCGCTATGAAAATGATAATGTAATAGAAATTATATAATAACGGATAGTTAATTACTTCGTTTAACGCACGCTATTTAAAATATTCAAGGATTATTTCAGTTGTGTATGGATTGTTGGTGTATTTATTATCACACAAAAACTCAACCATTTTTCCATCTCACCGAAGTTGCTCAAAGTGAATTACTTTTGTTTGAAATATAAAACACGGGACACGTTTTGGGATATCAGAAAGCGTCGAGTAACGGCGGTTGATGAAATTCCGGATCGAAATCCAGGTAAAGAACCCGCTGAAGGTTGGCTTTGTTGGTCTTCAGCAGGATGCCAAGAATTTTAACCTCCTGACGTGGCTACCAAAGTGCGAGGTTATTGTAAAGTTTAGTCTGCCAGACCAGCCCAAGAAAGGCTTTGATTTCACCTGACGACAGTTACGAGCAGTAATTTCATTGTGTTTCGCGTATCAAGGCTGCAGCTCGCGCAAATGCCAGGGGAATTTCAGGAACGCCGACAGTTCTGAAGTTGGGAAAGTGCTGCAACTTCTTGCAAAAACGCCAATTAGCGAGCCGCATCCTCGTTGCCAAAAAGTTCATAGTTCAAAAGGCACACGTTACATGCCGGAGATGGCATTTGCGGATCCTTTTCTTTTAATTGCGCAAGGAGGAGGAAGTCGGATTTGAGCATCAAATCTTCCTTATTGTTCGCTGTTGCAGCGCCTCGGTGTGTTACACCCAAAACCATCACGAAGTCATTCAAATGGGAGCGGTTCGGTAACATTTACTTTC